>ML809709.1:3149-23574 GCA_009831015.1 Picea engelmannii | reverse complement strand
GCATGGGAATTTTTTTTTATTTTTAAATGATCGTATATTAAGGTTAAAATTTTTAGTTTATGTTAGGGAACTAAAAATATTCATAATCTAACACCCAAGTATTAAGGTCTTTAGAAATTGTACGAGACCTTAAAATAATAAAAGATTAACCATCCATCATTGCAACACAAAATTATAAATATATGTCCACAATCTTCATTAAAATCTTTAGGTCTAACTCCAAAAATACTTCTATTCTACCTATTCTTATACTGTAAAAATGCAAAAAGTGGCAAGTGTATTACCATACAAAGTGTCCCAAAATTGACCTAAAATTTCAATATAATTAGTAAAGAAAGAGATATTAAAAAGTCAACCCATGGAGCGATCGTTCCCAAACCTGAGAATCTATAGCTAGGTTGCCTCTACTTCTTTTCCATCCATTGTGTGTTGCTGAACTTACTTCAAGGGTCTCATCTTCCTATATGTGTTCCTACTTAACTTCATGGAATTCAAATGGTGTACCTATTGGGAGAGGAATGGAATTTGTAGAACCATCCTTAAGATTGTGCATATATCTTTCAACCCTATCCATCGTGGAAACCATCACACACATATTTTTCTTCATTTCCATATTACAAAGGTTTTAGGTTTTCATTTACTATTGCATGGCAAGCTCCATGCCTATCATTGTTCAAAATTTGTGTTTCCTTTACTTCCCAATCTCTCTCTCTCTCTCCCTCTCTCTCTTTCTTGAGAATATTCCTATAGTTTTTTCTCCTAGCTTCCACACCATTTATCCCACTTAAAAGCCTCCTTAGTTACCTTGTGATGGAAATATACCAACCTTTTTCGATATGCATGAATGTGTTACTAGATCTCTACAAGCTCAGACATTACACACCTCTGTGTCCTTGATTGGGCCATTATCAATGCAAGACCAAAGAGAAACCACAAGGACAAGAAATAGGGCCATGCAAATTCTCTTGATTCAGGGTAACTCCCAAAGACCACTTCTAACCACTAACAAGACAAGGAAAACCAACCCAATAAGGAAATGAGCCACAAGGAACAATAAGTCCTAGAACTCTCCAAGTAATGGGACCACAAGGGAATGCAATGGAGCCACGTGTTGAATTCATGTGTTGAAAGCCTTCTAAGAACAATCAATTTGAATAGAACTGGAGAAAAATGAGACTACAAGGGTAGCTAAAAACCGAATTTCTTCAAACATCTTCTTGCCTCCCTCATTTTAATAGAAATTGTCATCATTTGTTAACATCCATGAAGGGGATAGGACAAGGGGAGATGAGCGCGAGCGGGAGCGCGTGTTAGGGTTCGGTGCTGGTGCTGAGCGTTGAGTGATTCCATGGCGGCACCAGGGGGTGGGGTGTCCGCCCCCCCTCCTTCGAGGTCGGTCGAGGATGCCTTCCGAAGGCTTGTCAACAGTAGAGGGAAGAGGTCCTCCCCTCCGGTGATTCCAAAATTTATCAAGAAGCTGGAGGAAATACCTGAAATCACTTTACCCAAAGAGAATCCAATGAAAATTGTCGTGGCGTTGGCCCAAAAGGGTTTAGTGGGTCAGTTTATGGGTCTTTGGCCATCCACCAAGACTACAGATGACTGGATTCAACGGAATTGGAGGCCAAATCTGGATCATGGAGTTACCTGTTATCCGGTTGGAAGAGGGTTCTTCGTGTTTGAGTTCATCTCAGAAGAAGATCGAGACTTAATCTTCAGGAATGGCCCCTACTTCATGGGGACACAGGGTCTATCTCTGAATAAATGGACACCTGACTTTGATCCCCTGGTGGACACGCCCAAGGAAGTGTCAGTGTGGGTCAGACTACCAAACCTTCCAATGCACTGCTGGGACTTCGAATCACTGCAGAGGATAGGGAACGGAGTTGGCAGGTTCATCGACAGAGCTGACAACAAAGGACAGTACACCTGCGCCAGAATCTGTGTGGAAGTCGATCTTGAAGCGGGCCTCCCTGAAGCAGTAAAGCTAACTGTTGGAACTTGGACTCATTATCAGAAACTTGATTATGAGCACCTGCCATTCAAGTGTCGGAATTGTCAGGAGCACGGACACTTCCAAAGACACTGCCCCAAAATGAAAACCAATGGGAAAGAAGACGCAGAAGGCTGGCAGAAGGTGAAGAAAGGGAAAAACTCATATAGCGCTAAAAGCAAAGACAAAATGACCCAGGAACCACCAAAAGACGACAGTTCAAAGCAAAACCTCCAAGAAGCCTCAAAAGAAAAGCAAATCCCCACAAATGAACCCGAAGGAGAGAAAGATCAAACACCGTTGGTCCCAGTTGAACCAATCTCGCCCTCTACGGCTTCCAGTCCGACAAAGGAGAATATTAGTTTGGATACGGATACAGGAGCCGAAACCCCGGAGGAGGAGGACACAGAAGAAAGCAACCCGAAAGGAACACCAGACCAGCCAAAGCGGGGAAGGAAGACTGAGAAGAAGAGAAGGGAAGAACAATCCTACAAGGAAGTGGTTCAAGGTACACAGTACACAATCTTAGAGATGGTGAACACCAGATCGGGGGCGAAACTAGGGAAGACACCGAAGGGACGTCTCCCACCACATCCAGGTAAATAATGCAATACGTCTCCTGGAACTACAGAGGACTGGGAAGCAACCTGAAAGAGGAAGCCATGAGGGACTTAGTAAGGCTTGTGAGACTAGAAGTCCTCCTTATCCAGGAGACAAAAATGGAGGAGGAATACCTCCTCCGGGCAAGCAGTGCGTTCTGGAAGAATGGTCCTGGACGGGCAGTAAGCACTAGAGGAGACTCGGGGGGATTAGCAACTTTCTGGGACTCCGCCCAGCTCGATCTAGTTGAAGAAGAAGGAACCACCCATTAGTTATATACCAAACTGTACCATAAAGGCTCTGGACATATGGTAAGTCTTTTCAACTTGTATGTCCCTGTTTCATTTAATGAGAAGAAAGAATGTTGGGACTCATTAAAATCGTCTCTCAATCGGCATAATATTGAGAACTTAGTAGTAGCGGGAGATCTAAATGTGACCCTCTCGCTGGCCGAGAAGAAAGGGGGTTCTATTATTCGGGACCCTGCTAGAGAATGGGTAGAAGACCTGATGTCGGATTGGGATTTGGAATATATTTCACCAACCAATGGAAAATTTACTTGGTCCAACAAAAGGATAGGACCAGGTCACATAGCAGCCAGGCTTGATCGCTACCTCATCCACTCCTCCTTTCTTACCCTTGGCCTCATGGCGACCTCCAAGATTCTCCCGCATTACACCTCGGACCACAAACCTATTTCTCTCTCCCTTTCTCCTGGTTCAGTGCTAGGCCCTATTCCGTTTAGATTTTGCCCAATTTGGACAGGACAAGATGGCTTTCTCAACCTAGTTCAAAACATCTGGAACGTTCCTATCTCCGGGTCCCCCTTTTTTGTTTGGGAAGAGAAGCTAAGAAGACTCAAAGTTAATCTTAAAATGTGGGCTAAAAAGCTAGGCTCTCCCATGGACGAAAGGAAAAGAACTCAGAAGATCTTGGAAAGGCACCAATTGATCATGGAAGAAGCCCAAGTCACCCAGGAGCTACTCAGCCGGGAATCCGAGATTCAAAAGAAGTACCACAAAAGCTGCAGAGATGAGGAAATCTATTGGAGAGTCAAATCAAGGGTGCTATGGCTTCGAGATGGAGACACGAACACAACTTTCTTCCATAAGCAAGCCCAGGCAAGGAAAAATTACAACTCCATCAGCGAGATTCAATGGCAAGACCAAGTCATTAAGGATTCCCAAGGCATGAAGGAGGCGGCTCACTTATTCTTTAAGAACCTTTACTCAGCACCAGATCAGGAGGTTCTGGTCTCGAACTCCTATCCTTTATCAGAAATTCCAGCCCCGGTTAATGAGGATGACAATTGGATGCTGAACAGGCCCATTAGTATTAACGAAATCAAAAAAGCCATCTTCAATATGGATCCAGAAAAAGCACCTGGGCCAGACGGGTTTACAGCCCGTTTCTACACTCACTGTTGGGATATAATAAAAAAGGATTTGTGCAGAATGGTTATGAAGTCTCAGAATTGCAATAAGCTGGGTGGCAGCACAAATTCTTCTTTCTTGGCCCTCATCCCAAAATAAAAAGGTGCTAAAAACTTCAACAGATTCAGACCTATATCCCTTTGTAACACGGGTTATAAAATAATTACCAAAATAATGGCTAATAGACTCAAAAGATTTTTTCCGAAATTGATACCGGAAAATCAAGGAGGGTTTGTGAAAGGAAGACAGATTCTAGATAACATTATTCTAATCCAAGAAGCCATCCATACCAGCTGCAAGAAAAAAGAGAAGGGCATGGTAATCAAGTTGGATTTAGCCAATGCGTTCGACAGGGTCAGACACGACTTTCTGTTTGCAGTCATGAGGAATTTTGGATTCAATCAGAAGTTCATTGAGTGGGTCAAGGCCTGTATTACAGCCCCTTGGATCGCCCCTCTGATAAATGGTTGCCCTGCCAAGTTTTTCCAGGCTTCAAGAGGGCTAAGGCAAGGCTGCCCTCTCTCCCCTGTGCTCTACATCATTCAAGCCTCGGTGCTAAGCTTCCAATTGCAGAGCTGTCTTCAAAGATGAGTCCTACCAGGCATAAGAGTAGTTCCTACAGTCAAATATGTTAGCCATGCTCAATTCGCTGATGACACCCTTCTTTTGGGCGATGCCAACCTCAAGACAACAAGGAACTTCAAAACCGAACTTGACCTCTACAAAGCCAGCTCTAGCAACGAAATAAACTACCATAAAAGTAAGATTTTTGGATGGAACTGCAACCCGCGAGAAATGTTGCAGATAGGCCAGATTCTTGAGATGGAAGGCATCACAACTTGGGACAACTTCATCTATCTGGGGATCCCAATTTTCAAAGCCTCCTCTAAGGTCGTGCACTGGCTACCCTTGGTGGATAAACTCAAAAACAAGATCCATGCGTGGGGAGCAAATTGGCTCAACAAAGCAGGTAAAGTTGTGTTGATGAACTCGGTCATTACCAGCCTCCCAATTTATCAGTGTTCGGTGCTCCTTGCTCCTAAGACTATAACAAATAAAATCGATGAACTGCTTCGGAGATTTCTTTGGGAAGGAGGCAGGAATTGTGAAAAGAAACTCCACTTAGTTAAATGGGACAAGGTCAAGAAGCCAAATATGGAAGGGGGTCTTAGTATCAGAGATGTGGCTGTTCATAATCTTGCTATGGGAGGTAAGCTTCTATGGAATATGATTACCGGGAAAAGAACCTAGAGCAAGAAAATACTCAGGAAAAAATACTTTATAGGTGATAGAGAAAGATGCCTTGAGAGACCTGCAAAAGTGCAGAAAGGTTCCCCGATCTTCACCTTGTGCCAAAGAGCCCTGCCTTTCTTTAATCCAAAGCTCACCTAGATACCGGGGAACGGGGAAAAAATTAGGATCTGGGAGGACTCCATTCTTGGAGAACAACCCCTTACATGGTTAAGAGAAACAAGGAACATCAAGGATTGGCTCCTGGCTAACAATTGCAGAACGCTTTGGGACATCTCCCTCTAGAAGAATGATGACATTGAATCCTGGGAAGGCTGGAATCTAGGGAATTATTCGGACGAGATCAAAGAGGAAGCAACACTTCTACTGGATTTCCTTCAAGGAAAGTCACCAATTAGTGCCAGATCCAAAGATAAGAGGGGATGGGGATCCGATTCGGGGTTATACACAGCAGCAGCTGGCTATTCGACAATTCTTGAATTGTCATGGGTCCCTCCTAATCCAGGCCCGTGGAAAGCACTGTGGAACTTTCCCTCAATCCCTAAAGTAGACCTTTTTGTGTGGACACTTCTCCACAAAAACATCTTAACCTATGATAATATAAAGAGGAAAGGCTGGGAAGGGCCTTCTCAGTGTCCTCTGTGCAATCAGGCAGAAGAAACCACTGTGCACCTTCTCCTTAACTGTGAGTTCGCCAAAGAAACTTGGGGCCTCCTCTTAGGTTCGGTCTCTTTAATTCTTCCAGCCTATGCCTCAGAACTCTTAAGCAGTTGGTTGTCTCTATCCCCTTTCATTCTGAGTAAGAAAAATCTCCTCAAAACCGTCTGGATGTGGATCCCCAAATTCTTGTGTTGGAAGATTTGGTTGGAGAGGAATAATAGAATTTTCAAAGAGGAAAGCAGACTGCCATCCCAGGTGGCTATTAAATCCAGAACTATGATCTCAAAAGCCTTAAACGTGAATATCTCCATCAGGAACTCGATCACTCTCTCGGCTGAAGAAGAAACTTGGTTCAAGGAGTTCATCCAATCCCAACCTGACATCAAAGGAACCAAACCCCTGCAAAAAAGGAATTGGGAAATACAGATGGAGGAATAGGACTTCCTGAAATGGAGATCCTCGCTGGATGAGTGGTGTCTCTTCTTCGATGGGTCCTCAAAAGGTAACCCCGGTCAAGCAGGAGGAGGGGACATCATTTTTGAACCCTCTGGCACAATCCATCTGTCTTACGCTTGGGGCCTAGGATACGCCTCCAACAATCAAGCTGAATTTCTAGCACTTTGGCAAGGCCTCATACAGGTGTTAAAGCTGGACGTTCAGAAAATTATGATTTTTGGAGATTCAAAATAGGTTGTGGAAGCGTTGAAATCCAAGAAGATCCCAAAGGATATAACTTTGGCCCACTTGTACAAGAAGATCTTCTTCCTACTGCCACAGCTCAGGGAATATAAAATTTATCATGTGCTGAGAACTTTGAACGGACAGGCAGACAATGAGGCAAATCATGGTACTCTTCTGAGAAAATCCCATATGAATGTCAATGGGGGAGCATATTACCATACGATTCCCTAAGCTAATGGAAGAACGTGAGTTGTCTCTTCACGCGGGAAAGGCGTCAGTACCCGAAGGACATCGGATCCAGCACAGCTCTCGTGGGACGGGCGCAATCTTAGAACAGAGATTCGACATCAGCACCATTCCAAGGCGGGATCACGAGATGTGGGAGGTGGATTAGAATATAAGGGAACCCAGTCGTTGCAAGTCCTCATCTCCTCAGACAACCGCGTGAATTCGCTGAGCACAAGGAAGAAGTAGAGTATTAGAAGCAGAAGGGATGGAGTCGTCCTCCAAGCCACCTCTCTCTCCGCGGGAGTGACTCGAATTGATAAAAGTAGAGCTGGAAAGCATTAGAGTGTCCACGAACCAGAGGAAGTGGGAAATGATAAACATCGAAATGCAGGAACTAAGGGAGGATCTAATGGAAGAACTCCAGACGGGGCTCAAGGACGCTGGCATCCTCATGGGCGACCTGGGAAAATGCCTCTGCAAATTGGAGAATCAGGTTGAAGAGCTTACCAAAGCGCTCAGCAAGATTTCGAAAGCTACAGTAGAGGCAACCTCCAAAATCGGGTAAGGATGATCATTGGTGGTGGGATTTGGCCAACAACCCTCAGTGTTCTCGAGGAATTGCCGAAGAAGTCAATGTATTCGATAATTAGTAGTTTAAGCTATCATATTTTATGAACCACTGGAATCTAGAATTCTGGATTTTGTTTGTAAGGTTAAGGGTTCAAGATGAAAGATGGAAACCAGGGTAGTAGCTCTGATTATGAAATGTAAGGGTTTGGCAACCCTCTCTGCCAGATATTAAATAAAGTTCTATAACTATTCCTGTAAAAAAAAAACATCCATGAAGGGGCTTGAACTAAGAATTGAATTCCCCATCTCATAGCCCTATCCAACCTATACACTTATTAATCATTTTGTAATCAATGAGAATTTAAATTATGGTATGGGTGTGGGAATTGGATCCTACCCCTTATACTTAAAATTCATTCATCTAATTGTGAATTAAAGTTGGACAATAAGTCTACTTTCTTATTAAGTAATCCTAGAACCTATAAAAATGAGATGGAATCAAACTTCAAAGACACATACAAGGCGCTTTGAATTATCCTCCATACCCCATTGGAGTTTGGAGTTAAGATATTGCAAATATACCTTATTACAATTGGCAAGTATCCTACAATAATCATACTATTAATCCCTTGGCCTTTTTCTATTTGCATCCCTTGGAAGATATCATGTGCTTCTACCTTGTTATTTGTGGCTAGTCCTATCCCCCAAGCATAATCACTTTCATATTTTCCTCTAGGGTCAATTAGGAACCCCCTACACTTTCCAACCCTGGGTTGCCTTTGGATGCCCCATCGAAGAAGAAAATATGTTGTTTCATGTATTTCTACCACCTCTATAATTCCTCTTCATTTGATTTGATATGTTAGTATTTCCCTTGAATTGGATTTTGAATATGATGATTTAGAGTTGGTGCTTTGTCACCAAGAAAAGTCTTTATCTAGGTCTTTTATTCTATCTCTAAAGCAACCCGATCTATTATTCATATCCCATTGGTTTTGATAGTTTCTTGTAAA
The DNA here is from genome assembly GCA_009831015.1 of Picea engelmannii. Lineage (NCBI taxonomy): Eukaryota > Viridiplantae > Streptophyta > Pinopsida > Pinales > Pinaceae > Picea > Picea engelmannii. The sequence goes on along the minus strand of ML809709.1, from coordinate 15,145 downwards.
ATACCTATCTATTGGTGAGACAACATGGTATGAGTATAGTGAGCTTGCCAAAAGTTGAGATGATTATAGGAAAGCCACACTTTCCACATGAAATATTCTAGGAACACTATCTAATATTTCTTTAATAGTTTCTTATTTGTGAGACTCCTTGTATATGCCTTTGTCCATGTAAGTAACATATCCCTCTAGTTATAGGGTAGGTGAACACCCATCCCCAAGTTTTGTAGGGATATATTCCATGCTTTCTTTGTGAAATCAAAACCCATGAAAATGTGATGCACTAATTCATTAAAGACTTCGTAGAATGGACATCAAGATGGACCTAAATACTTGTTATTTTCATATTGTTAGCTATCAATATTTTCTCATGCACCAAGACCTAACATAATAGATAGATTTTTGGAAAATAATACCCAATCCAAATACACTTCCAAAATATAAATTTGTGGGGGATTATTATGTTGCATCAATTTGGCCATGTACCCCTACTTGACTATGTATTTTTCTAGAACTCCTCCATCCTCATTGGTCTCTAATATTATCTCATGAGGGTTTTACTCCACAAAGTGAATTCCATAGAAGGTCAAATCGATCATTGATATTTTTAAGGACATTAAGGGATTTCCAACTGACCTAGGATTCCCTTTCCTCCTGATCCCAATTAGAAATGTCATATAGTTTGTGAATTCCTTTATCCGATAACCAATTTCATGCACTAGCTAGATTCTACTTATTAGCAAGAGGGGAGGGTGTTTCCCATAATGATGTCCTCCCATTTCTAGGTATCCAATTCAAATATGATCAAACAAGATTAATCAAGGTTTTGTAGAGTCTCCAAATTGAAGATACATCGACCACCAAAGGGGGATCATCTAGGCATCTCAATCTCCCCACTTTCATTCTCTTTTCCTCAAGAACAACCTCCAAATAATTTCCCCCCCATTACTATGTTCACAAACATCATATATTTTATATCAAGACCTCCTCTATCCAAAGGGGCTCTAACTATTTCCTAGTTAACCAGATGATACCTCTTCTTGTTAATTTTCCACCCTGCCACAAAAATTTCCTAATAGCCTTCCCAAGTTACTTCATTAATCCTATCAAGGATAAGATAATGGACCCATGATATATGGGGAGGGAAGACAACACTAATTTAATCGAAGTAACTCTATGTGTTGGATTTATCCATTGTGACCCTTGTTGTGTCAACTTGTCCTTAATTTTTGTGATATGGGCTACTAGTCCTCTACCTAATGGTTCCTCAAGGCAATGAGGATACCTAAATAATGAAAGGATGTCTAATTACTTACTGGGGTGAATTATAATACTTGGGAAATTATATGCATTATGGAGAGAGGGGTCTTCCAATTTTAAATGTGACTCTTCACCTCATTGATTAAAACAAAAAAAAGAAAAGAGAGAGAGGGTATTTTCTAAAAACTAGGAGCGGTTGATGACCTCAATACCTCTATATAGTTGAACTATTAAATTTCCAAAGAATCACTCTTTATTTAGTTTCCTCCCTAGTGATTCAGTGGTCAAAATGTATAGCAAAGGGGACATGGGGCAACGCTGGTAGAGCCCCTACTAGTTGTTATCACATCAAAATTACTGACTTGTGAAATTTCCAATAGAATTATATAAATATGTCATTATCGACATGCATAACCACCATTTTCATCCCCTTTCCACCACCATCTGATCTCAAAATCACAAAAAGTAGACTATTATTCAAACCTTTAATTTGACCAAAAAGTGTCAACATAGATAATACCCCCAAAAGTGTGCTAGGATAGTGTATATAATATCCCCAAAAGTTTCACTACCCCATAAAAGAGTGAATTTTTAATATTTCCATGCCTCCTCAATTTTCTCAAAGTGATGTAGTGGGAGTTTAATTATATGTGGACAATATTAAACCCTAATTGCTATTGTTAATCTTGATTTGGTCATATTTAGATACTCTTTGGAAGACCATGTCAAGGGAGTTTAACCAATATTTTCTACATAAATAAAGCATTTGAGGTCTTTGTATTCATCCATTATCATAAGTAGGGTTATTTTGTTAAAATATTAGCAAAAACCTTAAGGACCTCTTCCTCTTGATGACATATTTCGTATCTAGGTACCTTGCTTATCCACCAACGAGGGAGTCATCAACACATAAAGGATGTGAAGGACCCATCCCAAGGTGGGGATTTGGAACCCATAAACTTCATCAATATCATTCAATAGGTGTATTCTCTGGCCTTCCTATTGGTAATTGAAGACTCTTCACATTCATGTCTTGTTCATGTTTAAATGCAATGGTTTTTTCTCTTTGTTCTTTCTTGTATGAATAAGAAAGGGTTTGGGTTTTCTAGCTCCAAAATCTAGTGTAATTTGTACACCCTTGTCACAAATTCCACCCAAAACTATATTTGGAAGAAAGAATCCACTCTCCCATTTATCAAGGAGAAATTATGGGGCATCCCATACATGATTTAGTCTAGTTTAGAAAAAGTGGAGCAAACCCAAATTTTCTTAACATAGCGAAGAGAAAGGAGTTCCATACTCGATCAAAATAATTTTCCATGTTGGTTTTGATTACCATTTCCGACTAATTGAATTTTCTTCAATGAATCACCTCATACACTAGAAAAATATTATCCTTAATTTATCGTTGCTACACATGTCCTCCCTAGTTTTCTAAGATGATGTTTGCTAGAAGGTGATATTGGTGATTTGATATTATGTTTGTTATGATTTTTTAGGAAGCATTATAGAGTGAAAATGGGTGGGACCTTGCAAAGGTGGAAGGGTTCCATTCTTTAGGAATGAGAGAAAAAATGAAGGAATTGATTCCCCCTCCAAACTTTTCTTTAACCCACCTCCTTTTTAACATTTGACATAGGTCATGCTTTATTATGTGCCAACATGCCCTATAGAAGTGGATTTTAAATCCATAAGACCGAGGGGATTTTATAGTTCCAAATCCCATATTTCCTTGGGCATTTCATCATAGTTTATTCTTTTCACTCACCATCAATTTTCCTCTTTTGAAATTATAGGTGGGATGCATATAACAAGTTCTTAGATAGCATATTATTCTAGGGGAGATTCCTTTGAGTAGAGATATTTAAAGTGACATAATTTTTCCCCCCTTATTTCCTCAAACTGAGTTATATTTGTCCCTCCTCTATGGTGATTTCCTTCACATGGTTACGAAGTTTCCTCACCCTTGGTTGCTTGTGAAAGAAGGTTGTATTCTTGTCACTAGCCTTTATCTAGAGATTCAAAGACTTTAGTCTCCATTTATCTTCTTCTTGCCTATAGGCATAACAAAGTTTTTTTTATCTACGTATGTGATCCAGATGGATGTCAGTGGCCTCCCACCTATTCCAACTAGCTCATTTTGGCAGTTTTCCATTTTGACAGTTTTTTCCTAGTTTTCGAGTCCCTGACTTCTGGGGACATTTTGAGGCCCTAAACATCGTTTTTAGGGCTCGCCACAGTCAAAATATATATCGAGTCGGGATCTGACAAAAAGATGTGTATTCCTTAAATAGACCTTTCCAACGAGCTATTTGGCGCCTAAAACTAAGATCGTATGCAAAAGTTACGACCTCGAGAATTTGATGTACTAACTTACCCCAATGAGGTCCACATGAATTTTGGTGCTTCATCTCCTAGAGTCAGGTTTTTTGATGTATAGGGTTTTGGCATTCATTTTTATTGTAATAATTATTGGAGAGCCTCATTGTAACCATATTCTTGCGAATGAGCGCAACCATCACATCTCTTCTCAGAGATAAGCCGCCACCATTATAGCAAGCTTGTTTTCCACTGCATTTTACAGTTTCAACACATTTTATTATTGAATAGAAATCAATTTAACTATATATCTGTTATTATCTTTGCTGTCCTTGTGTTTCTGTGTTAATAATAATAATAATTTGTATTCATTTTGTTCTTCTCATAAAATATGGATCAATGGTATTAGAGTGGTTTTCTCCTTGTTGTTCTTAATGCATGTCCCCAACAAGGTCATGGAACAAAGAATTGGGTCTCGAACTTGTTTCTCTTAAGGAAAAAATATCTCGCATGCCCAAGCGGCCTCTCATAGCGGGAGAAAAGAAAGAGGACAGGACATGAGATCCTTTCAAAATGTTATTCGAGGAATCCCTCACACAACAGAGGAATGAAATGATGGACAATTTTGCGCAAATCCTTCGGCGACTACCAACAAGCAACGCATCTTCCTCGAACGGAGGTGTTTCCCACTTCAAGGTAAAAATAAAGTTTTATATTCCCATATTTGAAGGTCAAATAGACGCAGATGTTGTAGAAAAATGGTTGAATATGCTAGAAGGGTATTTTTATGTCCATAACTTTTCAAACAGACAAAATATTACGTTTGCGCTCCTCAAAGTCATTCCCCATGTCAAAGATTGGTAGGAGAATTTCTGTGAGAAAAAGGAAACATTGGAACCCTCATTATTTACAGTTGCGGCCACCTGGGAGTCCTTCAAGAACTATATCAAGGAACGATACTACCCTGTCAAAAGTTATGATGACCTATATACAAAATGGACCACATTGCGACAAGAATGAGTCCAAGCAGTGCTAGAGTTCACAAATATATTCCATACCTTGTGCACCAATATGGGTATCAAATATTATGAGTGACATTTGGTGCTCAAGTATTGTGGTGTTATTCATAGATACATCAAGGCCGAAATGGATTTTTTGGACATATTGTCCTTGGATGCGGCCTATCGATATGTCATCAAAATTGAGCAAAAGCTTAAACAAAAGACGTGACAATTTGGGCCTGGGAACCCCTCACATCAGAAGCAAGTAAAGGGAATCCCCAACCCATAGAACAAAGGATAGATAAAATACGAAAAACCTTAGGACAACCAGTCTAGGCTGAAAGAAAATAAGGACACTCGAAAGACAAAAAAAGATACCGGGAAGTGGTGCGACTTCCATAAGAGCCCCTAGCATAAAACTGTTGATTTTTTCTCCAAGAAATCGTTGTTGACTGAGGTGAAAGCCTCTAAATTAGATGTGGGTTCTGAATCTGAGTTAGAACCATAAAGGTGGAGATGGATCATTGACATAGAACCTAGTGCCACCATGTCTATCACCAAGGTCCAACCCGGTGAACCAGACGAGCCAAAAGAAGGTGAGCACCTCTTTCATTCACAAATGTGGATAAAAGGAACCCCACTGCACTTTATCATTCATAGTGGTATCTAGAAGAAACTCATATTGGAAGAGGTCATCAAGTGGCTAGCCCTGTCGATAACACCACACCCACAACTCTACACCATTGGATGGTTCCACCAAGGAAGCGATCTCTGCATCATCCAACAACGTTGCCTATCATACGACATCAAGACCTTCAAAGATGAGGTATTGTGTGATGTTTCTCCTCTCAAAGTGTGCAATTTTATTTTGGGCCAACCTTATTTATGGAAATGTCATGTTATATATGAGTCTAGGCCACGCAGTGTTATTATTAATTTGAACAGGAAATTATACAGGATACCCAAGGCAGTCCTTCCTAGTGTTATTTCCTTGATCTCTGCCAAGCAATGCAGGAAGGTCATCTCTCAGATTGGGAAGTTTGTCTTCTTCGTGATTCACTCTCAGAGTGAGTGAAAGATTGCAACCACATCTAGGGCCTCCGTGAACAACCTCTCCACACAACAAAAGTAAGTGGACAAGGTCATGGAAGAATACAAAGATATCTTATCCTCACCTACCAGGGTACCTTTGCACTATCAGGTCAAGCATCCCATTGATCTGACCCCCAATGCACTTATTCCCAATGCGCTAGTTTATCGCCACTCTCTGTTAAATAATGAGGAGATCAAGCTACATATCCAAGAACTACTCCACAAGGGACACATCTGTTCCATCTCATTTCCTTGTGGGAGCCCAATCATGCTGGTGAAGAAGAAATATGGGACCTGGTGACACTACATTGATTACTGAGCCCTAAATAAAATCACATTCATGAACCGGTACCCAATTCCTAGAATTGACGATCTCCTTGATCAACGCAAGGGGGCCAAATACTTCAGTAAGATTGATCTAAAGTTTGGCTACCACCAGGTCCCCATAGAACATATAGATGTATAGAAGACCACCTTCAAGTCAAAAGAAGGTCTTTTTGAATGGTTGGTCATGTCCTTTGATTTGAAAAATGCTCCAACAAATTTCATGAGGATGATGGATGATATCCTACGACCTTTCACCAATAATTTTGTAGTGGTGTATCTGGATGACATCCTCATCTACAACAAGACTTGGGTTGAACACTTGCAGCATATTCAATGGCTTATGCACACCCTGTAGAAGCACAAGCAATATGCCAACTTAGAAAAATTCTCCTTCGGCATGGACAGGGTCTAGTACCTAGGCTACATCGTGGATCAACATGGTGTACATGTGGATCCATATAAGATCCAGGTTATCCATGACTGTCCAACCTCAACCACAATCACTGAGCTTCGAAGCTTCTTAGGCCTCACCAATTTCTATTGCAGGTTCATGTTGGGATTCTCCCATATTGCATGGGCCCTCAGCCAGGTAACCAGGGGTGGCGGTAAGGAAACATTTGTGTGGGGCATGTCCCAACAAAAAGCGTTTTATGATTGAAGGAAGCGCTTGTGCTCAACCCCAGTACTTTCATTATTGGATTTGAAACAACCCTTTGATATCGAGACATATGCTTTGGACTATGTTGTGGGTGTAGTTCTCACTCAACACGGCCACCCCGTGGTGTATCATAGTGAGACACTATCATATGATGTCTGTAAGTACCCTACTTACAAAAAAATAATGTACTCCATTGTGGAAGCCTGTCTCCAGTGGAGACATTATATTCTCGTGAAGGAGACAGTCATCCAAACAGACCATAAGCCACTGCAGTTCATGTAGACACAAGGTAAATTGCAGAATGACCCCCATCAGAAGTGGTCCACATACTTGCAACAGTTCCACTTCAACATCAAGTGTAAAATAGGCTGTACCAACCGAGTCGTTGATTTCCTCAGTCGACCTCCAGTCGATACACTCACCATGGTTGTAGAATCTTATGGCCACGAGACTTCCCGATGGCCCAACCTCTATGAGACAGACCCTGATTTCGCTACCACATACCAAATGGTGGGCACATACTTAGATGTCGCTAATTTTCATCTTCAGGATGGGATATTGTGCCAATTGGTCCATCTCTATGTTCCATCAAGCGAGCGAGTGAAGATTATTTGGGAATCCCACTATAGTCGGGTGGCAGGACACTTTGGCATTGAAAAGACAATGGCAGTAATGAATAAACATTTCTACTGGCTGAAACTTCAAAAGGATGTCAACAAGTATATCAGGTCTTGAACTTCCTGTGCTATTTCCAAACCAACCACTAAGAAACATGGCTTGTACACCCCTCTTCCTACTCCTGACAGGCCATGGGAATCCATCTCAATGGACTATATGTCAGGTGTTCCATCCACCAGGAGGGGAAATGAATATGTCTTTGTGGTTGTTGATCTCTTTTCCAAGATGGTGATCATGGCCACCTGCAAGAAGAGAATCAAAACAGAGGCCACTGCCAAGCTCTTCTTTGAACGAGTTTTGGTACATTTTGGAATCCCACAAACAATTGTCTCAGATCAGAATAGTTGGTTCCTCCGCACATTATGGTCGAGCCTCTGGTCACTACTGAACACCAAGCTCACCAAATCCACTGCCTTCCACCCCCAAACAGATGTCCAAAATGAGCTCGTCAATCGAATGATCATGCATATCCTATGCATTTACAATTCCAAGAACCCCCACACATGGGATGAGAGTCTTCCATATGTTCATCATAGCTACAATAGAGTCCTACATAGCTCAACCGACCACAACCACTTTCAGGTCGAGTTGGGATTCCAACCATTAGGTCCCATGGATGTTGCACTACCTCTTGCGACCACCCCGACCGATTCATCACTTTCTCCAACTGAAGCTAAAACATCCTCCTAGTTCATTGAGTAGATCCAACACATCTGCCAATAGGTTCAGGATATTTTGCAGAAGTCCAATGACAAGTACAAGTAACGCCATGATCAACATCGAGTTCCACATATGTTTCAGGTGGGAGACAAAGTGTGGTTACACTTGCAGAAATAATGCCTTACAGGGCCCCATCGGAATCTTCCCCCACTCTGTTACGAACCTTACATGATCACCAAGGTTGTGGGTGAATTAATTTTATCTCAACATTCCCCCTTTCCTTGGCCCGCATCCAGTGTTCAACGTGGATCTCCTTTGACCATATTTCCCACCATTATTGGACACCTCAGAGATAACAAAACAATTGACACCAATAGAGCTCAACCATGACTACATGCAACATGAATCCATTGATCATATTGTGGACACATAGGTCAAGGGCACTCGCCAACAAAGGATCCATCTTTATTGAGTTTTCAAAGCAGGGTAGCTCCTGCACCAAGGCAAGTGTCTCACTCGAGGCCAAATTCAATAGAAATTTCCTCATATGATGGGGGCACTCAATCAAATGGAGACCATTGCTTTCTAAGGGGGGAGGATTGATCCATATGGATCTCGGTGGCCTCCCACCCATTCCAATTGGCTTATTTTGGCAGTTTTCTAGTTTGACATTTTTTTCCTAATTTTCGGGTCCCTGACTTCCAGGGTCGTTTTGAGGCCCTAAACAAAGTTTTTAGGGATCGCCATAGTCAAACTATAGAAAAAGTCAAATTCTAATGATGACATGTGTAGTCCTCGGATAAAACTTTCTAATGGGATTTCGTGCGCCTAAAACTAAGATCGTATGCAAATGTTATGGCCCTAGGAAGTTGATGTACTAACTTACCCCATGGGGCCACATGACTTTTGGCGCTTCATCTCCTAGGGTTAGGTTTTTGGATGTCTAGGGTTTTTGAATTCTTGTTTATTGTAAAAAGGGTTGGAGAGACTCATTGTAATCATCTTCTTGCGAATGAGTGCAACCGTCACATCTCTTCTCAGAGATAATCCACCACCATTCTAACAAGATTGTTTTCTGCTGCATTTTACAGTTTCAACACATTTTCTTATTGAATAGAAACCAGTTTTACTACATCTCTGTTATTATCTTGTTTATCCTCATGTTTCTGTGTTAATAATAATAATAATAATCTGTATTAATTTCATTATGCTCATAAAATCCAGATCAATATGCCTCTTTCTTTTGCGTGATTTATATAATCTCCTAGGTTTCTTGTTTGGTTTAAGGGAGTGTAATTGGATTTGGAGTTCCTCTCACTCCTTTGATGGGAATATGCAGTGTTCCTTTTCCCACTCCTTCAATATGAGTTTTGTGTTAAATATCTTTATTTCCCATACATACAAGGGAGATCCTTGTACACATATATTCCCTGTAGCTTTTATCACTCCCAGTGCTTGAGGGTCTTGCAACCAAAGTGGTTTATACTATAAAGGAATAGGTCCATAATCTTAATCTGGGAGGAGGGACAATGTTTTGGCTTATAATTTAAATATATTTAGGAGGATATTGTATATTACCTATAAGGTCTCCAGGAGAAAGATATCTTGACTAGAAATCTATTAAGGAACTTTGCTATATGCTCTAATACTAACCTCCTATTTTTCCATGTAAATTTTCCTCTCATGTGATTTGGATCAAATAGATCCAATCTATGATTATATCATAAACTATATCCCTTATGGGATCTTGGATAAAGACTCCCCCTCTTTTTTCATTTCGGGACAACTTTATATTTAGGTCTCCAACCAACACCTTATAACTTGATGGGATGGATTCCCCAAAGGATTTCATAGAGGACTAGAAAGTCTATGTTTCTTGAAAATGAAATAGAGCATAAATATTGAGTACTCATGTTTTCTTTCCTTTCTAGTTTCAACTTGTTGTAAATTTAGGTATAATGGGTCAAAGAGGGTGCAAAGGCCTCTTGACACCCCTTTGCAACTAATTATGATATCTATTGTTGCATTTCCATTGCTTGTTACTGAGATCCACCATGTCATTTTATTTCAATTTTGTTTCTTGGACCAAGATTAGAGCATGATTTTTAGATCTAAGTAGGTCACTTATTGATCTTGAATTTATGTCGCTACTCATCCCTCTAGAATTTCAGGAGACCATATTCATCTTTTAACTAAGGTTATTTTTACGCCACCACTGAGAGACTTTTACCTAGTGATTTGCATCCTAATATTCTTGTCTCTTTTTTTTGTAATTTATACCCAAGTTTTGTTGGATTACTGAGAGGGGGGGTGAATCCGTAATAGAGAAATCTAATCCTTTTTAACCATATAATGCATTTTTTATATCAATGTAGCATTATCATCAAATATTTTCAGAGTAAATAAACAATGAACAAATGAATAATCATACACATACACATTACACAATACACCAATGTTTTTACGTGGAAACCCAAAGGGGGAGAAAACCACATAATGATTTTTCTTATATGTCTTGAAGATTTACATTCATTGGAAGCACCAACTTCCTTTTTTTTCCAGCTGCAATTGGAAGGAGGCTCCAACCCCCCAGTTTCTCAGGATACAACATGAGGGAAGCTCCAACTCCCCAATTCTCTGGCTACAACCAGAAGGAGGCTACAACCCCCTATGTTCTCTGACTACAACCGGAAGGTGGCTACAACCACATGTCCTTGTCCCGTCCAACAGTCCTGTTGTATAAGTAGAATGATGGAACCACTATCACACTATCACTGTGAGATATATTGATGTAAACTTGTACTAATAAACTTGCACCAAACCACCTGTACCAATACCATGAACCATGCATCAACTTGTACCATAAACAAGTGCATCAACCATGCACCAACATGTACCAAACAACTTGTAATCAAATTGTACCATAAACAAGTGCATAAACCATGCATCAACATGTACCTCAACCTGCAAACCTTCCTTAACTTTAACAACAAGAGACTGGCATTTTCATCAAACTTTACTTTAGTCTCACATGACTAGTTTTGGACTAGTCAACAACCCTAACTTGAAATAATCATAACTATGTACATGTAATGAATAAATATATGAAAATAGTACACAATGTTCTTCATTTTGTTTTATGCAATTCCTCTAGGTGTCACTACTTGGAACATCTCAGAAAAGGAGTTATAGCAAAAATGGCATACCTTGTTGAATTCTGACTTATTCTAGAGAGTGAACTTGTAGAGCTTTCCCCGCACAGAAAATTTGTTGCATGGATCTAAATTTTTTGCATAGAATACTACAAAATATACTCTAACCAACACATTTGGTCTTACTTAATTCAGATCTGTTATGAAGAAGTTATGACGTTTTTACAAGAAACACTTGTTTTAGACTAGTTTCAAGACTAGCCGCAAACCCTATTTTTCACAGAGTGTAACTCCAAAAATAAAATGTCCCACAAGATGAAATTTGTACCACAGCTACTTGGATATGTTTTCTCAATGGCCTCCCAATTTCACGGTTTGAATCATTCTAGAAAAAACGTTATTGTGAAAATGGTGAGATGACCTGTAAATAACATACCTTAGAAAGCATCATCAAAAGAATTTATCCTCCCTTGAACTTCGGCCTTCTTTGCTTCATATTCCCTATGAAATTTGACTTATATATCCTTTGGTTACCTTAGTCACCTGTAGATATTCAATATTCTCAAGTGTGATTAAAATGAGAGATCCTTTCCTCTTATTTATACTCTCCAAGTAGCTTCCTTAGAAGCATCTTCTAGGCCACTTTGTCCACATAGCCACTTTGTCCACATAGTCACCTATGTCTAACTTTGCCCAAATTTCCACTTGTCCATGTATCCAATAGCCACTTGAACACTTAACCCATTCTCCTCATTTCAAGGTTAACCTTCTTATAACCACTTTCCATAATTAGAAATTTCTCCATTTACTTTATTATTTAACTAATCCTCCCTGACTTTCTCACTTCACTTT
>ML809708.1:116368-128892 GCA_009831015.1 Picea engelmannii | reverse complement strand
CCATCCTTGTGCAAAGAGAAGTATAGAGCAAAGCAGTTGGAAGACAGTGGAAGAAGAGCCCAGGACTAGGATCAAGGAGCAGTAGCCGACTTTATCATTGTAAGGTATCATTGTGAAGTTGATAAAAGAATTGCTTTTCCCATCCCGCCATATGAGATTGTCATTATTGGAATATTGATTGTATGATTGATTAAATCTCTAACCCGTTAGTTCATAGATCAAATGCATGTGGATTTCTTTGTTTGTATTTAGTGAATGCAGATTAGCATTTGGAGGAGAGTTGTAGTCAAAGAATGACCAAGCACGAAAAGGGATTGACATCAAACATGGAAAATAAGGTATGTCAACTTAATCTCTTGAGCCTTGTATTTACATATGAGTAATGGGGTTTAGGCATGGGATGATGGTAAAAACTAAGAATCTTTAGGTCATTTCTGCATGCATGATAAAACCCTTAGTGCTAGTCCATAAGAGGGATTTACCACCCACAAAAAATGTGTGAACCATGATTTCCCCCAGGACTTGTGACATGCCATATCGAAATTAGCTGCATTTGTATGTTGGAGCACATCAAGGGATATTTATATGTATATAATTCCATGGTCGTGTCGAGAGATAGTTGATATTGTTTGTATGTTTGAGAAGAAACTACCCACGAGTTTTATGGACTTGTAAGTCCATCTTATAATTCACCTACTTGATGAGGTTGAATTATATAGGGTGCTCTCATGTCGTTGGATGTTCTTCTTAGAGAGGTACATGAAAAAATTGAAGGGGTTTGTTTGAAAAAGGGAAAAAATGGAGGGCTCTATGGTAGAGGGGTACATGGAGTATGAGTCATTCTATTATGCCAATGTGTACATAGAGAAAATTGATGACACATAAGGGGAATTGGTTTGGGAAAACCATCAAGATGAGGACAAAAAGGAAGGGGAGATACTCCAAGCAAATGGAAAAAGTTGCTTGATAAAGAGAAAATAAATTATATTTTGTCAATTTAGTACAGAGAAATTGTTTACATTGAAGTTGATAATATATATTTCATCCCATGCTTTTTTTTTTTAAATTCTTTTATACACCAATGAATTTATAAATTTTGATTCCATTAATAAATTTGTTCTTTAATTTGATAATAAATATTTAATCTCATGCTATTCCTTTTGAATTTTTGTATACATCAGGGAATATTGAAATGGGTGCCATCAATAAATTTGTTCTTTACAATGCAGAGGAAATGAGACCGTGGGTCACGTTGTATGAATATAAAATAAGGAAATGTGATAGTGACAGGAAAACATTTAGATGGTTGAATGGTAGAAGCATGCCTTATCCTCATAATTTAAAGAAAATATGCCAAAATATGTCCCAATAGTTGGGTGGCTGACCAGATACAAGAGAAATATGAGGTGTTCAGTCGTAACCCACATGGAGAAGATATGAATGCACTAAACATAGGGATCGGGTGAAACAAATCTATAATAACCTCTCTGAGTACCACATTTTATTTATAATATTTTAGATTTGAATTGTAACACATATTATGTTTTTATTAATGCTTCAATTATTAGACATATGACATCATCCTTTGTTCATATTTTTATAGGTGCATTTATTTCCATATATGTGGGAATATGGACATGATTTTCACATTGAGTGTGCAGATGGAGGCCACATCACACAAGATTGTGGAGTGGAGGTCGAGTTTGACCAATCTAGTTGTGCTAGCCACTGTGATGAAACCTTATAGAGGGGAAGTTAAGTTACATTAGAAAGATACAAGAGATCATGCAAGTGGACTTCTAATTGTTTTAATGTGTTATTTTTTGTTGCAAGTGGTGGGATGTCTTTAACCGAAAAATATAAAGGAAGATCGTGATAATGAGATACTATGTATTAACTCTAAAAAAAATTGGGTTGAAAGTAAGGAGCCTTATGTTTTCCCAAAACATTGCAGCCAAGTGTTTTTTACCCATATCTGTTGGATAGGGATTGGTGGTTTGTACTGAGACATGATCCAATATCTAAACATATTTTTGAGAACAAGAATGTTACAATGCCAAGTGAGGAAGATAATCATAGTGATTACGACAAAGATTGATTTGTAAATTATTTGTTTGGACATTTATATTGTGGATGTGTCATTTTACAATGGGTATCTATAATGGACAATTATGTTTTTTTTTCCCCTTCATTTTATAATTATGTTGGATATGAAAAATTAACAACTATTTACAAACACCATATTGAAAATACATTAAATAGACATACAAGCATAAGATTTGATTTTCATATATTTTCATTGTCATGTTTATTGTTTATTATAGCAAATTTATGTTGTATTGTATTAAAATATGTTTAGGTTAACCTTTGAATTACTAAGCATTAATTAATATATCAAAAATTTGGTGGAGAACAATAGTAAAGATTTATTTTAAATTATATTTTATTTTAAAAAAATGAAGATATTAAAAAATATTCAAACCTCAAATTTTTTATTGTTTGAGAAAATGAAAATTCAAAAAAAAATATACTTACTTTGATGGAACTTCTAAGGACAATTCCAACAAAATAACTTCGTGCAACATCTACAATACTTTTTTTGTACTTGGCATTGCCAACTTTGATGGAATTTCCCACCTTAACTAGTGCAAATATCATGGCCTTCACCTATTCCAATCCATCCTTTAGTTTTATAATCATATAAACTTAAATTAATAATACTTTTTGCATTATCTTTGAAGTAAGTGTCAATATAGGAAAGACATAGAAATTCTAAAAGAGTCTTTTTCTAGAGCCTAGTCATAATTAAGGAAATTTTTAGTGATCCCTACTTATATAAAAGTATAAAAACCTTTGTCAATTTTACTAATTGTTGGGTGATATTATTTTTTGATAAAAGATTCATAAAGTTTGTATTAGAGTAAAAAATTGTGAAACCATTTCATCAAAAGTGTATAGATAAAAATGTATTATTATTCTCTATATTTATTATTTTAAATTTAATTGAATAAATTTCATATATTATAATAGTTGGATAATATAAGTTAATAAACTCTTTGGAAAAATTAAATATTAATAAAATATAATCATTGTGATTTTAGTAAACAATTATATTATAACTTTGTCTTGTAATCTTTGAACAATAAAAATGAAAAAAAATAACATTATTTTTACATCATCAACATTATTATTAGTGAATAATTATGTTATAATGTTATTATTATAATATACGAAAAATACATAATATTCGAATCACAATCATTTCACTCATAATATTTAAGTATTTTTGTTTCTAAACATGTTTAATCAACATATTCTATCTTGTTGGACAACAAACAATTTGTTGGATTACTAAGAGGGGGGTGGGGTGAATCGGTAATAGAGCAATAATCCTTTTTAACCACAAAATTCAAGTGTTATATCAATGTAGAATTATAATACAATAATTGCAGAGTAGATAAACAATGAACAAATGATCAATCATACACATACATAGTGCACCAGTGTTTTTACGTGGAAACCCAAAGCGAGAGAAAACCACGATTATTATATGTCTTTAAGAATTACATTCATTACAAGCACCAACTTCCTTTGTTTTCCATCTGCAACTAGAAGGAGCCTTCAACCCCCTAGTTTCTCAGGCTACAACCTGAAGGAAGCTCCAACTCCCCAATTCTCTAGCTACAACCAGAAGGAAGCTACAACCCCCTAGTTTCTCAGGATGCAACTTGAGGGAAGTTACAATTCCCCAATTCTCTGGCTACAACCAGAAGGAGGCTACAACCCCCTATGTTATTCGGCTACAACCACCTATCCTTTCCCCATCTAACCTCCATGACATAGAAGTATAATGATGGAACCACTGTCACACTATCACTGTGAGATATACTGTTGTAAACCTGTACCAATCAACTTGTAATCAACCTGTAACAACCTGTACTAATAACCTGTGAAAACATGTACCATACATCAACTTGTAGCTCAACCTATACCATAAATAAATGCATCAACAATGCAACAAACCTGTCAAATAACCTATCCAAACAACCTGTAATCAACCTGTACCATAAACAAGTGCATCAACCATGCACCAACCTGTAACATCAATGAGTGCATAAAACATGCACCAAATATGTACCAATAATGCATCAAATACACATAAACTATGACTCATCAATATGTACCGACATCATCAACTATGCACCTCATGTATGTGCCAATTCATTAATTACTTGTCTCAATCATGTGCCCAACATGTACCTCAACCAAAAGCCCTCATCGATTTCATCATCCAAATCTGATTTGTAACTCTGTAATAGAACTGGTGTATATGATAACATACCTACAAACCTTCCTTAACTTTAACAACAAGAGACTAGCATTTTCATCAAACTTTACTTTAGTCTCACATGAGTAATTTTGGATTAGTCAACAACCCTAACTTGAAGTAATCATAACTATGTACCTATAATGAATAAAGATATGAAAATAGTACACAATGTTCTTCAATGTATTTTATGCAATCAATCTAGGTTTCACTACTTGGAGCCTCTCCGAAAAGGAGTTATAGAAAAAATGGCATACCTAGTTGAATTCTGGCTTATTCTAGAGAGCGAACTTGCAAAGTGTTCCCCGCATGAAATATTTGTTGTATGGATCTGAAAATGGTACAAAGAATACTAAAGACTGTAATCTAACCAATACATTTGGTTTTATTGATGTTGTATCTGTTATGAGGAAGTTATGACATTTTTACCTGAAACACTTGTTTTAGACTAGTTTCAGGACTAACCACAAACCCTATTTTCCACGGAGTGTAACTCCAAAAATACAATGACCCACAAGTTGAAATTTTTATCACAACTACTTGGATATGTTTCCTCAAAAAAATCCCAATTGAAAGGTCTAAATCATGCTAGAAAAAATGTTATTGTGAAAATGGTGAGATGACCTGTAAATAACATACCTTAGAAAGCATCATCAAAATAATTTATCCTCCCTTGAATTTCGACCTTCTTTACTTCACCTTACCACTAAAATTCGGCTTAGATATCCTTTGGTTACCTCAGTCACTTGTATATATTCAATATTCACAAGTGTGATTAAAAATGAGAGACCCTTGCCTCTTATTTACACTTTCATGTAGCTTCCTCAAGGGGTTACCTTCTAACCATCTTAACTCACTTTCCTTATTTTAGGGCTAACCCACTTCTAGCCACTTGTCCACTTAGTAATTTCTCCATTAAATTTATTATTTTAATAAATTGATTTGTATCCACTTTGACTTATATTGCACTCATGACTTCACTTTATTATTTAGATTATCTTCTAACCATCTTAACCCACTTTCCTTATTTTAGGGCTAACGCACTTTTAACGACATGTCCACTTAGTAATTTCTCCATTAGATTTATTATTTAAATAATTTATTTTGTATCCAATTTGAATTATAGTACACTCATCACTTCTCTTTATTATTTAAATAATTTCTTCTTTGCAACCACTTTGACTACTTTGACCTTTTGTGGCTTCTAGATGACTCATGAGAGTTCTCCAACTTCACATGGCCATAACTCTCTAACCGTGAGGAGTTATATGATGTTCCACATACCAATGGAAATGAGATGAAATGTACTATCCATATAGAATAGTCTTTCCTGCAAATATATCAAAACTCATACCATTATCCATCAAACAAACTTGGGTGCATTACCCAAACCTTTGTGCTATTGGAATTTGCTACCGAACTTTCTTCAAGGGTTGACATCAATGACAACCAATCCAATTAATCACCAATATCCCCCTTTGGTATTGATGGAAACACTCTGATGCAATACTGAATTCATATCACTCATGCTCCCCCTGTGACCATTGCTCCCCCTGGAACCATGCCTCTATTCTCTTTCTTCAATAATTTACTTTTGCATCTGATAAATCTCTCCCCCTTTGTCATCAATGGAAAAGGTATCTTTCCATCCGGGGTTGCTTCCCATGAATGAACTCTTCCTGAAACTGATCTCCCAACCTGAATTGTCCTATTTATGGCGCTTCCTCATGTAAATATAAGACATACAAGATAAGTATTCAAAATCATTCATTTTGGAGTAGAAATTACTCTGAGTCTCTAGAGAAGATACTCAAAGGCTTCCCGTGGAAGCAATTTTGTAAATATGTCTGCCACTTGTTCTTTTGTGCCCACATATTCAACTTTGACGTTCTTCTCTGCAACTTGTTCCCATAGAAAGTGATACTTTATTTCTATGTGCTTCGTCTTGGAGTGCATCACTGGTTTCTTTGAGATACTAATGGCACTTGTATTATCACAATAGATTGTAATGGGCTCATCATACTCAACCTGTATATATGTCAGAGTTTGTTTCATCCACAAAACCTGTGTACAGCATGTTTCTACTACAATATACTATGCTTCGACTGTAGATAAAGATATTGATGATTTTTTCTTGATTAGCCAAGATAATAAACACTCATACAAGTAGAACGTTGCTCCACTAGTGCTTCATCGGTCATCAATGCAACCTGCCCAATCTACATCTTTGTAGGCAATAAGTTATAGATCCTTTCCTTTTGGATACCATAATCCAAACTCTTCTTTTCCTTTGAGATATCTGAAAATCCTCTTCACTGCTAATGCATGTGATTCCTTTAGTGATGCGTGAAATCATGCCACCTATCCAACTGCCTACATTACATCTAGTCTGGATGTTGTCACATATAGTAAGCTACCAATTATTGACATGTATTGTCTTTGGTGTGTATACTTTGAATCATCATATTTTATCAACTTGCAATTGATTTGCATAGGAGTGGTAACTGTTTTGCAATCTTCAATTCAAAACCTCTTTAGCATTTCTCTTATATAGTTAGTTTGAGAAATAAAAATTCCTTAGTTTCTTTGATGTATCTGAAGACCTAGGAAGAAGGATAGTTCTCCAAGTAATGACATTTCAAATTCATTCTGCATATCCTTTGCAAATTTCTGGCTTAACCTGTCATCAATACTTYCAAACATAATATCATCAATATAAACTTCAATTAATAAAATACCATCTTGAGTTACCTTGATGTAGAGGTTGTTGTCTGCACTTCCTTTTCTGAACCCTACCTACTATAGATATTTATCCAGTCTAGAGTACCATGCTCTAATAACCAGTTGTTTAATGTAGACTTCTTCTTCAAGTTTCTCGTTCAGAAAAGTTGATTTCACGTCCATATATGTCCATACTGTTCAAGACTCTGCTATACAACTGTCCATAATTTTGACTCATATGTCACTGTACTATCATGAAGTACTACTACAACTGATTAATCTATCATATTGTACTTCTGGTAGCTGAATGCATTGAATCTGTCTATTCAAATTTTGCAAGCTGCTCGAAGGATGGTGTTCTAGTTTGTCTCAACTATCGCATAGACTCCCCATGTATATTATTCATATTATTTGGGACTCTCTAAGCCGAATGGATTAGAAAAATTACTACTCTGAAGTGTATCCATCATCATATTCATTAGTAGATTCATCATCTCTTTAAGCTCTGACTTCGTTCTTTCTATCTATGGATTCATCTTTCACTACAGTGCCTAAAAGTACAATCTCTTGAACCTATTCCTTATTTACCTGTCCTTTGTGTTTTGAACAACCACTGTCAATAGACCAACTATGGTTCTTATGCTTAGCTTGTATATCGAGTGTGCATTCTTCATTGGTATACTGATTATGCTTTCTTATCCATGTTCTACCTCTGTGTTTCCTCAGTTTTTTATAAACCATGTATCCTTCGAGGTCCATCCTCTTAGTGAATTTTTTTATAAGAAGGTGTATCCCAACATTTTCCAATGGCTTCCTCTATGTTTTCACATCAACACTTTCCCAACAATGTGATTTTCTCCCTACTAGTTTGCCCTCGATTTACTATACATTTCACTCTTCCTCATGACGATTGCTAGGAATAGATCCTCTACATTTTGGCAAGTAAATGCCTCTATGTTTCATCCTCTTTTGCCTATGCGTTTATCTTAAATTCATCAACATTTTATTATGGTTGGAGTTTCCCAATGAATTAATAGTCTCACTTAGCTTTCATTGAGTTTGTGGTGGAAGTTGACTGCGATTTTCCTTGAGGAAAATTTCTAGCCATTGGGCACCACCATGCTTCTATTGCTGGATTTAGTCTCTGTGTATTTTTATATATAGTTGGAATTCACCTCTGTGTGTTTCCTATTCACGCTTCCCTCTTTGGATCGCTCCCTGCATCAAGATTTGTTTCTTAAAAGTTTCGCTCCACCATTTTTCTCACGGTTTAATGAAATTTTCTTTAGTTAGCGATGATGGTTATAACAACACCAGGATTATACCTTTTAATTCTCTGTTCAACTTGGGCCTTTTTCCTTTTATTTTATAATTATCCACTTGATATTACATACAATTCCATCTTAAAGTTATATATATATATATATATATATATATATATATATATATATATATATATATATATATATATATATATATATATATATATATATATATATATCTTTCTTCTTGTTAGTGTCTCCAGTACTCTTGGGTTTGGCTCAAGTTTTATCTACCCTACCTTTTTGGAGAATCCTCCCCACCATCTCTTCCCTTTTGGTATGGGATCCTTTCATTTTTCTTAGCATTATTACTATTTATCTATTTTAGTTTATTTTTTTCACAATTTGAGGTGATTTTCAAAATGAAGGATCATTGCCTAACACATTTTGTACATGAAGAAATCATGTACTCTTTATCATTTTATATAAGTTAAGGTTAATTAAGCTCAATATGTTATGTGTATGAATTATGAAAAGTAGTGGCATATTATGATTCTATGAAAGGTAATCATTTCATCCATTGTGGACATTTATCATATATAAAGAAATTGAGACAATATAGTCACCCTTTTAGATAATTTTTGCAATTCCAATTTGTCAATTAGATTGAAGTTAATGACAAGGGTTCTGAGTCACTTGAGTATCCCAACAACAAACTTGGGTCTCTCTCACATCTTGGGGTTTTTGAATTTTTTAAAATGTTTCCATGAGTGATTCAATGACCTT
This sequence comes from Picea engelmannii, assembly GCA_009831015.1. Lineage (NCBI taxonomy): Eukaryota > Viridiplantae > Streptophyta > Pinopsida > Pinales > Pinaceae > Picea > Picea engelmannii. The sequence goes on along the minus strand of ML809708.1, from coordinate 119,796 downwards.
GCTTTCTTTGCAAAATATTGATGTTGATCGATGGAGTATATAGACATCTCATGCGTCTGTAGAATATGAATGTATAAATGTTTGAGTAACTAGATTCCTTGTGCCATGTTATAAATTGAATGTATAAATGTTGATTAATTGGATTCTTTGCACCATGGAATAAAGTGGATGTATAATGTTTGAGTGATTAGAAACTTGTGGCATGAATTTTTTATGAATGATGTATGATTGAGAACATGGTTAGAATTACTTGCACCATGAGTTTGATTAATGATGTGTGAGGGGTCATATGATTATATTTATTTTTCTCCATGAATAAAACTGATGAGTACTCTTGCACACCTTGAATTATGTTTCCGTGTGATGAACTAAGTAATTGATTAATCACGCGCCTTGAAGTAAAGTAGATTTCTTCTTTGCACCTTTAAAATAAACTAAAGTTGATTACATTGCGCCTTAACTTATGTCGTTGTATGATTGATTAGTAATTAAATTATCTTGGTCCTTGGAATTTATGTGATGTGTGATTGGTTATTAGAACACTATTGCACCATTGATTATCATTGATGTTTTTCATTTAGTTAGTTGGTTCTAGACTTGATTTTGTTAGTGGGATGTAGACACCTCCTTGTTCCTCAGGACAGTCGCCAGCCATGAGACCTTAAATGGTCAAAATCAATTGGATGAATCTTGGGCTTGAGCGTTTCTTATGTGTCTTGGAGGTCCTAACCTTTCAGGGTAGGTTGGGTGGGTAGTTTCTATGTGTTATCTTTATGTGATGAGTTTATAGTGCATCACCATTTATGATACTTGTTGTTTTTGTGTCGTTATCTAATGTGATGATGTGTTAATTATGTGTCATTACTAATTGATTGATGTGTTGATTGTGTCTCTATGGATTACGACAATGAGTCGCTTGTAATTTTTAATTATGATGTCATTGATTAGGTGTTGTTGTGAATGATGTGTTGATGTTAATTTCTTAATGGTTTAAAAAAAAAAATTCTTTGTGCTTCTCTTTCCTAGTCATAATAGAGGGGCCGTTATAGTGAACTCTACAATGTTGCTTCACTATAGACGGTAATTTGTCGGGGTTGAAATCACATGATCATCTAAATATTCTAAGGGTATGTATGTTGAATACATTATTCTTCTTGCAACTTCTTGAATACATACCCTTAGAATATATTTGAATAGGAGTGGTAACTGGTTTGCAATCTTCCATTCCGAACCTCTTTAGCATTTCTCTTCTATAGTTAGTTTGAGAAATACAAATTCCTTAGTTTCTTTGACGTATCTGAAGACCCAGGAAGAAGGATAGTTCTCCAAGTAATGACATTTCAAATTCATTCTGCATATCCTTTGCAAATTTCTGGCTTAACCTGTCATCAATACTTCCAAAAATAATATCATCAATATAAACTTCAATTAATAAAATACCATCTTGAGTTACCTTGATGTAGAGGTTGTTGTCTGCACTTCCTTTTCTGAACCCTACCTATTGTAGATATTTATCCAGTCTAGAGTACCATGCTCTAGGAACTAGTTGTTTGATTTAGACTTCTTCTTCAAGTTCCCCATTCAGAAAAGTTGATTCCACGTCCATATCTATCCATACTTTTCAAGACTCTTCTACACAACTGTCCATAATTTTGACTCATATGTCACTGTACTATCATGAAGTACTACTACAACTGACTAATCTATCATATTTTACTTCTTCTAACTGAATGCACTGAATCTGTCTAATCAAATTCTGCAAGTTGCTCGAAGGATGGTTATTTGGTTTGTCTCAGCTACCACATAGATTCCCCCCTGTCTATTAATCATATTATATGGGAGTCTCTAAGCTGGATGGCTCAGAACAATTCATACTCTGAAGTGTATCCATCATCATCTTCATTAGTAGATTCATCATCTCTCTAAGCTCTGACTTCTTTCTTTCTGTCTGTGGATTCATCTTTCACTACAGTGCCTGAAAGTACAATCTCTTGAACCTGTTCCTTATTTACATGTCCTTCATGTTTTGAACAACCATTGTCAACATACCAACCACGCTTATTCTTCTTATCTTGTAGACCGAGTGTGAATTCTTCATTACTATACTGATTCAACTTTCTTATCCATGTTCTCTTCTGAGGCTCCTGTTTGTGACTATTGTTGTTCTGTTGTGGTTCTCTAGGAGGGACTGTCATTCTACAATATTTGGCCATGTGTCCAAAGTTATTGCACTTGTAGCATTCTATTTAAATTCTCAATGATTCAAACCTATTGTAGCTTCTTTTATGTGTTTCACTAAGCCTTCTTGGATAACCATTTTGTGTATGACTTTCAATTTTTTTTATGTTCCTGCTATTATCTCTGCAATTTACAGCTTTATGTCCAAAATTAATGCATGCATAACATAAACCCAAAAATATAGTTTGATGCCTGGGAGTTGAAGATATTTTGAAAGGAGTTACTCTTATGAATCCTTCTTCTTCCTGAGTCCTATTTGTTTCTTTCAGTCATTGATTATGAAATCTAAATCTTCTCGATGGAGGAGTGTCCCTGTAATCTTCCTTGTAGGTCTTCCTATCCCCTTTGATTGTTTTTGCATAACTTTTTCGATATGTTTCTTGTTCTGTTTCTTTGGAGCTTGATCCATTTTCTATCTAATTGTATCCAAGTTTTGACTTGTCATGATTAGGAATTTGACTTTTGATAATGTCATCCAAAACTTTTGAGTTGTTCTGCATATTTTTCTTTTGAAGATCCTTTCTCAATGTGACAATCTCTACTTCCAAATTTCCAATGATCCCGTCTCTTTCTTCTAACTGTTCTTTGAGTGCTTCTTCAATTGTTTAATATTCTTCTATTTGAACCTTCAATTCTATGATGCTCTGCTCTAGTTATTGAGTGTCTTCCTTCTTGTCTAGTTCTACTTGTAGCTTCTTGTTTTTCCTCTTTTCTCTTCTTATAAGTTCTATGGCAGCGCTATCTCCTCAAATAAATTGATGGAGATTTTTGTTTTTAGGTGATAGATTGTGGTCCAAAAAATTTATTTCTAAATTTATTTAGGTATGTTAGAGAGTCTATTTTCTGTAAATAAACTTGGAAAGAACTTTTATTTGGTTTTTTCAAGCAAAAGAGAGAATCTCAGGTTTCGGTGATTTAGGCGATCCTAAAAAGTGCTCATTAACCACCGAAAGTCTTCATTCTCGGTAGTTAAGGGGGAAAAGAAAAGGCCTAGTTAACTACCGAAAATATTTCCACGGGAAAAATGAAAATCCCATGCTTTTGCATGAGCCAGCTGTCAATTGGCGTAATCATGAAGACATAACCGCTGAAAATCCATGGAGGTGGTAAGAATTAAGGCTCAACAGAGACACAAGGTGATGAACAGGCTGAAAAAGTTGCAGAAGATGATCCCAACTTGCCCTCACCAA
>ML809708.1:100054-116268 GCA_009831015.1 Picea engelmannii | reverse complement strand
CAAGATTATACCTTTTAATTCTCTGAAACTTGGGCCTTTTTCCTTATATTTTACAATTATCCACTTGATATTACATACAATGCCATCTTAAAGTTATATATATATATATATATATATATATATATATATATATATATAGAGAGAGAGAGAGAGAGAGAGAGAGAGAGAGAGAGAGAGAGAGATCACTTTCTTCTTGATAGTGCCTCCAATACTCTTGGGTTTGGCTCAAGTTTTCTCTACCCTACCTTTTTGGAGAATCCTCCCCACCATATCTTCCCTTTTGGTATGGGATCCTTTCATTTTTCTTAGCATTATTACTATTTATCCATTTTAGTTTTTTTTTCACAATTTGAGGTCATTTTCAAAATGAAGGATCATTGCCTAACACATTTTGTACATGAAGAAATCATGTACTCTTTATCATTTATATAAGTTAAGGTTAATTAAGTTCAATATGTTATGTGTATGAATTATGAAAAGTAGTGGCATATTACCATTCTATGAAAGGTAATCATTTCATCCATTGTCGACATTTATCATATATAAAAAAATTGAGACAATAGAGTCACCCTTTTAGATAATTTTCACAATTCCAATTTGTCAATTAGATTGGAGTTAATGACAAGGGTTCTGAGTCACTTGAGTATCTCAAAAAAAAACTTGGGTCTCTCTCACATCTTGGGGTTTTTGAATTTTTAAAAATGTTTCCATGAGTGATTCAATGACCTTGCTTTATTTGCAAAATATTGATGTTGATCGATGGAGTATATCGATCTCTCATGTGCCTGTAGAATATGAATGTATAAATGTTTGAGTAACTAGATTCCTTGCGCCATGGAATAAAGTGAATGTATAAATGTTGAGTAATTAGATTCTTTGCACCATGGAATAAAGTGGATGTACAATGTTTGCGTGATTAGAATTACTTGCGCCATGAATTTTGGATGAATGATGTATGATTGGGAACATAGTTAAAATTACTTGCGCCATGAATTTGATGAATGATGTGTGAGGAGTCATATGATTATATTTATTTTTCTCCATGAATGATGTGTGAGGGGTCCCATTTGGAAGAGGATAATCATAGTAAAGAAATTATACCCGATTGAACATTCCCTTTGTCCCAACCTTTAGCCATCCTTGTGCAAAGAGAAGTATAGAACAAAGTAGTTGGAAGACAGTGGAAGAAGATCCCAGGACCAGGATCGAGGAGCAGTAGCTGACTTTATCATTGTAAGGTATCATTGTGAAGTTAATAAAAGAATTGCTCTTCCTGTCCCACCATATGAGATTGTCATTATTGGAATATTGATTGTATGATTGATTAAATCTATAACTCGTTAGTTCATAGATCAAATGCATGTGGAGTTCTTTGTTTGTCTTTAGTGAATGTAGTTCAACATTGGGAGGAGAGTTTCAGTCAAAGAACAACTAAGTGCTAAAAGGGATAGACATCAAACACGAAAAATAAGGTATGTCAACTTAATCTCTTGAGCCTTGTATTTACATATGAGTAATGGGGTTTATGCATGGGATGATGGTAAAAAGTAAGAATCTTTATGTCATTTTTGCATGCATGATAAAACCCTTAGTGCTAGTCCGTAGGAGGGATTTCCCACCCACAATAGAATTGGTGACCGTACTGGGGATATCTAGGGTTTCTGGGAATGTTTTTTCTTGGGTATTTTTAAAACCCGATTTCATTCCTTGTTTTTAAAGTTTTTGCAAAAGTTTGAGCTTGCAGAGTTTCTGATCTTCCATACCAGTTATCTCTGTTTCTTTGCTTGATTGCATTTTTTTCGAGACCCACAGGGGTACACATCGCTTGTATAAGGTCTGAACGTATGTACCCACGCCCTATCTTCCCATAGCCCGCGTGTACACGCTAGTTGAGGAAGTGTCAGTCGTGTGTATGATTCCAGAAAATTTATTTTAGAGAGGCAATCATCCTCTCCCCTGTTAGAAATAATCCTTCTCAGGGGTTTTCTGGAACTCTTTCTGGTCTCTGTTTTTGTAGTTTGTAGCTTAGCTACCACCTCAGATTGGTTTTGTTCTATGAAATTTTCTTGAATTGTTTTTTCTTTTTTGACAAAGTAAGTTTCTCAGTCTTCAAGATATTCTGGTTCTCAATACCAGTAGTCTCTTCTAGTGCTTGATTGCTTTTCTTTTCATTTTTGAATAGTTGCAGAGGTACACGCGACCTGCATAAGGTCTGCATACGTGTACCCGCACTCTGACCTTACACAACTCTCGTGCACATGCTGGTTGTTGAACTGTCAGTAGCGTCCCTATTGAGAAAATTTTTGTTTAAGGAGAGGCAATCATCCTTTTCCTTGTCAAGAGTTATATCTCTCAGGGTTCTTGGTCTCTGTCATAGCAACTTAGCCTAGGTTTGGACTCTATTATAGCTTGCTTTTTCATTTAGAATATTTCTTGTGTTTCCTATCTTTTTTAACTTATTTTTAGCTTGAAATTTTAAGAAAGATGAGTTGCATTTTGAAAAAAAATTCCCCCTCATGGCTGGGGGGGGGAGGGGGGTCATGAATCATGCATTCATCAATTTATTTTAGAATATTTTGTTATTTCTGCTTTGATTGGAAGAAAATATAAAAACAATCCTTAGTTTGTTAGATCTCTTTCTTTCCTGACATTTTCTTTGCATTGTTATATGAAAAAGAAAAAGAAATCAACATAGCATTGTGTTTTCTTCTAATTCTAAAAGCATTTCAAAAAAAATAAAAAAATAAGAAATATAATCATTCTTTGCTAGTGTTCATATAAGTTTCATCATTTTTTGCAAGAGTCTTAACAACATCAGTTGCACTACCATACCCTTTTTGAGTAAATCAAGCTAGTAAAAAGAATGCTAATTAAAATTTACTGGACTTTATGTTTGTAGGGTCCATCAACTAGATTAGGCTAGAGCCTTGATTTAGGTTGGAGAGGAAACTCTTCAAGGCTATAAAACAAACATGCGATTCTATTCTAAGGAGTGTAGAAGTCCAGTAACGTGAAAGTTATTTGGGACCCCCCTCTAACACAGGGGATAAACATGAGGTCGCGTGTAGAAAGGTAGTAGAGATAACCCCTCCAAAACCAGACCAATCATAGTGGGGAACACATATAGAGGGCTTGTCTTGGGATTCAGTTGATTGCATTTGCCACATATCTTCATGGGTCTCGAATATGTTCAAGGTCCTCAGTTGTCTTCCTGACCAATTTCTTTCGATACCCTTGGCAGGTTTCGGGCTTGATACCCTGCTCATTGTGGTCTACCTGATTGTTGACTGTACCCGCCTGGTGACTGTTCATGCGCTGGCAACCTAGTTGCCTATCTTTCTAGTGACATACACAGGTGACTGTAGGGGTATACCATGGTACCTAGGACAAACATTGGGCCACAATTTGCAGAGTATACCCGGAGGGTGCTTCCATTTTTGAGTTGCACTTGCACTAGTAAGTTGCTCTAGTGTTGGTTGGTGTAACTGTTCTTCCAACTAGTTAGTCATTTGCTTGATTTTCCTTTAGGAACGTTTAGTGTGTGCTCCGTGCTCCCTAGTTTTCCATAGTGAGTTAGTCAGTCATGTATTTGGGTCTCTGGCCTAGGGTGGTAGACTTCCCACTCTATCAGTTGAGAGGACTTTTCATTCTTCCGCTTAGAAACATGGAGCCACCTCTTTATAGGTGTTGTTTTGATAACAATAGTTCACCAGAGTCAGTGTGTAAGACTTTTATGGACTTGGACAATCCTGAAAAGGGAGAACCTATGCATAATATAGTCATGGATAAGGTTCCCATTGATACTAACCAAGGAAACCCTTCACAAGGGGATTCTTGTGCTTTTCCCTTCTTCGAAAACGTTGGTGTCCCTTTGATAGCCACTTTGTACATTCCTAGGTTGAATGTGGGATTACCGGTTTGGTTGGGTACCATTCCAAATGTCCCAAATGCTCTTGATGCTTCTCAGTTAAGAATTTTATGTCATGGGAACCCTATTGATGTTTCTTTGTCAGCAAAGTCTTTGCCTCCTCCTTCTCCCGCCTCTGGTGAAAGTACAATTACTAGTAATCGGAAGTCTAAATGAAATAGAAAGAGGAAGAATAGGAACAAGAAATCACCAAACTCTACGAGTCATGTTGGAGATAGGTCGAAAACCTGTGCAAGTCACATTGAAGATCAACGCCTAGCCTCTGCAAGTTATGTTGGGGGCACACACCCACCCTTTGCAAGTCATGATGGGGGAAAGAGTCCATTCAATGCTAGTTATATTGGTAATAGGTCTGTAGCCTCTACAAGTCAAGTTATCAACCCATCACTAACCTCTGCAAGTCATGTTGGAGATGTGCAATCAACCACTGCTATTCATGCTGGGGGCATTGTTTCTGTTGAAAAACCTAGACAGATAGGACGTAAACCTAAGTTCCCTTGTAAGATTTGCAAGGGAGATCACCTTACTCATCTATGCCCTGGCATTCCAGAGGTACAAAGATTGTGGTCCCTATATACAAGCTCTTCTGATTCTAAGTCTTCTCAGGTTTCCTCACAGTCTATTCAACCTTTGGTTGAGAAAGTGGTCATGCTGATGCAGTCATCGACTGATCCCACTCCTCTTTTAGGGGGTGAGGTGCCTTTAGACCATGTAGTCTCTCAGCCTATTCAACCATTGGTTGAGAAAGTGGTCATGCTGATGCAGTCATCGACTGATCCCACTCCTCTTTTGGGGGGTGAGGTGCCTTTAGACCATGTAGTCTCTCAGACTATTCATCCATTGGTTGCAAAAGTGGTCATTCTGATGCAGTCATTAGATGATCCCACTCTTCTTTTGGGGAATGACCTGTCTACTGACTATGTTTTTAGCATTTCCAGTTCAATACTTTCAGAACAAGGGGGCATTATGCTCGTTCCGAGCACACCCCCTCCAAGCCCTAGGATGATTTCCTTTGATTGGAATGACCTTGTTGAGCCTTGTCTTCCTTCCTCCACACCCTTTCAAATAAGGGTTGAAGTTAATTCAACAAACATTTATCAATGTATTGTGGATGAAGGAGCCTCCACAAGTATTTTATCCTCCTCGGTTTGGAAAGTATTGGGATCTCCCAAGCTTGTGTCTACTTCACATGAGCTGTTGTCTTTTGACAGACATCCTAGTGATTGTTTAGGGGTTCTTCCTCAGTTTCCTATCTCGTTAGGTGAGAAAACTGTCCTTGTTGATGTTATAGTGGTGCAAGGCCCGTTATATTTCAATATGCTTCTCAGGCGTGATTATGTATATGCTATGAATGATGTGGTGTCTACGTTCTTCCGGGTGATGCATTTCCCTCACAATGGAAGCATTGTCACTATCGACTAGCTGGCATATAATAATCACCATCCTAATTCGACATTATTTCAGACTACCCCTTTATATGTTCCTAGCGTTCATATAGACTCTACCCCTCCACGGGTTAATTATGTGGCATCTTATCCTCGATGTTCAATTTCTTCTGAGAAGGAACTTGTGAAACCATGTTGGCCTTCCCAAGACTTAGTCTCAACAATTGATCCATTGGTTTATCCAATGGGGGCATGGGAGCCCTTGTTTCCCCCTCTTGATCCAAGTAGGCTTGAGTATCCTTCCGAGTCTGAACTCGTTGTTTGTAGATCCTCAAGACCTCGTGCTTGTGATTCTTCGCTGATAGACTCTGCCAGTCCTGGCCAAAACCTCCATCATCATATGGAGTATGGTCATTACTTCACCCTTTGGGACTGTCGACCCTTGTTTGCGTGATTTCTTGGATTTTGAATTGCTTTCAGATAAGGCTATCCTTGAAGCCATGACCACTATTTCTATACCGAGGGAGGACTTACACCATGGTTTGTGTTTTATTCCCTTTTGGGAGACTTTCCAAGTTGACTATCGAAGAGACTCTTGGTCTGAGCCTAGCAGCGGACTCTACCTGAACCAGTTTCATACATGACTCGTAGCCCCCACGGGTATTATTTTAAGCCCTTTTCATACCCTCTAAACATGAAAGATTGTCGAGTGATCTTGTGGCCTTTCACACTCGTTAAACTGAAATTTGAAGTCACATCTATCCAATGGTAGTTTACCCCTTTTTCAGTTCGGATGGTCAACTGTACGAACAAAGGTATACTCTAGAGGCCTCAGATCTCTAGAAGAGTACCCTCAGTCATTATTTTAACCCTTTTTCGGGCCCGGGGGACTAAATTAATGAAAAAGGAACCCCCACGGAGTCCATAGTTAAGCTCGTTTTAGAATCCCTAAAATTGAAAAGATCGTCGAGTGACCTTATTCTTTCACACTCGTTAAAATGGTCCATAAGAACACCCTTGACGAAGTCCATAGTTAATCTTTTTTAAGACTCCTTAAAAATTAAAAAATGGCTGAGTGATCTTGTCTTTATCACACTCGTTAAAATGGTTTTGAATAGATGTCTTTTCGGTGCTAATTTACCCCTTTTTCGAACCGACTAGACTACCTTTGAAAAAGGTACCCCAGTGGAGTCTCCTTTTACATTTTTCAGACTCTTTAAATAAGAAAAACCATCGAGCCTACCTTCTCTGGGCTCGTTAAACTTACATCGAAGGACGTTACCATTGTGTGTTTTGTTAACCACGTTTTCATAACTGTGTCTTTGGTCTAATGCCGGCTCCATGTTTCTCTCAACTGAACCATCTGAAGCATGCCTTATACTCAAGCCTTGTAGCACTTTTCCTTTGCATCTTGACACCTTTGGCCCCTGGAGGATTTTTCCTGAGTGTCCTTTTCTTGCATATGTCCCTTTTGCCTAAGCATCCCTTTGTTTCGTGCACTTGGAACTAGTATGTTTGCGACACGATTCCTCCTTTGTAATGTAACATTCTTTTATTCCTTTTCCAAAATTATTGAAAAAGACAAAAAAAAAATCAAATATACCCCAAAAAGAGGAAGGGAAAAGTATTTTATTTGTATTGCCAGCATAGTGAGTCGCCCTTGGATAAAGCACATATGTCCATTTGTTCGTCAAACTCTAGGATTTAATACGACCTTAGGAAGTTGTTCTCGCTACATAAAGATGTGTCCTCCTCTGTTTGGTTATTCTTCCAAACATATGGAGAGTTTGCGTTGCCTCATGCCTTGTAAACTTATGTTAATGCCATGTTGCCTGAGTCTCATCATTTGTCGTGCTATTGTCCAAGGGAAGTTTTTACCAAGCCTGAGTCGGCCCCTTTGCAGTTTGTCTCTTTCCCTCATGCCTGGCCATCCCAAAATTCCAATCAAGTCTTTGTTCGAAATCAATGAAGCCTTCAGTCTGATAATCAAGATTCTCTATTCCATGACCGACGAGCCATTGAAGACCTCTAGGTAGTGAATTCGTACACTCAGATTACACTCCTACCTGAGTTTTGAAGATTTTGAAGTTGTTGCTCGAGCTCTAAAGACCTCATCTCCAGCCATCAGGCCTTATCAGCTTCTATAAGATGGATACTCTACATGTATATCTTTTTGATTTTGAGATGTAGCTCCATTATGTATTGCTCGCAACTACACTTTATATAGTTATCTGACATGGATCTACAATGTATTTGATTGGTATCCATGATTTTATTTTATCCCAAGCATGGGTATGCCTGCCTCGGTGAGACAATTGTTATTTTGTAGACGTTACCTTCTCATTTCTAGTCTCTGGGATCACTTGTTTAGCACATTGGTGAAGATTGTTAATGTATTTTGGCCATCGGATGCTCTTCTGACCTCACACATTAGGGGGCAGTTGTTATAACCCTAATTTTCACCAGACATGCTTACCTGGTATCAGGCCATCTCAGATTCCTTCTTTTCCAAAACACTGCTGAACAAGTCTTCTTAAAAACCCCTTTTATAAAGGCCCACATGCCCTGCTCCATTACTGCATGCATGTACATGCTAGCTGACCCAAGACAGCCTGCTCGTACCTACAAAAACACACAAAAAGGAAAGTTGTTGATGGAACACACAGCTTTGGGTAAGTTAAATAAACCTTTTGGCCATGCATGGTCGGACATTCGACCAAATACCTAACTCCTTCTAACCTATAAAAGAAGGGGTAGGGGTCCCATTTGGAAGAGGAGAATCATAGTAAAGAAACTATACCCGATTAAGAATTCCCTTTGTCCCAACCTTTAGCCATCCTTGTGCAAAGAGAAGTATAGAGCAAAGCAGTTGGAAGACAGTGGAAGAAGAGCCCAGGACTAGGATCAAGGAGCAGTAGCCGACTTTATCATTGTAAGGTATCATTGTGAAGTTGATAAAAGAATTGCTTTTCCCATCCCGCCATATGAGATTGTCATTATTGGAATATTGATTGTATGATTGATTAAATCTCTAACCCGTTAGTTCATAGATCAAATGCATGTGGATTTCTTTGTTTGTATTTAGTGAATGCAGATTAGCATTTGGAGGAGAGTTGTAGTCAAAGAATGACCAAGCACGAAAAGGGATTGACATCAAACATGGAAAATAAGGTATGTCAACTTAATCTCTTGAGCCTTGTATTTACATATGAGTAATGGGGTTTAGGCATGGGATGATGGTAAAAACTAAGAATCTTTAGGTCATTTCTGCATGCATGATAAAACCCTTAGTGCTAGTCCATAAGAGGGATTTACCACCCACAAAAAATGTGTGAACCATGATTTCCCCCAGGACTTGTGACATGCCATATCGAAATTAGCTGCATTTGTATGTTGGAGCACATCAAGGGATATTTATATGTATATAATTCCATGGTCGTGTCGAGAGATAGTTGATATTGTTTGTATGTTTGAGAAGAAACTACCCACGAGTTTTATGGACTTGTAAGTCCATCTTATAATTCACCTACTTGATGAGGTTGAATTATATAGGGTGCTCTCATGTCGTTGGATGTTCTTCTTAGAGAGGTACATGAAAAAATTGAAGGGGTTTGTTTGAAAAAGGGAAAAAATGGAGGGCTCTATGGTAGAGGGGTACATGGAGTATGAGTCATTCTATTATGCCAATGTGTACATAGAGAAAATTGATGACACATAAGGGGAATTGGTTTGGGAAAACCATCAAGATGAGGACAAAAAGGAAGGGGAGATACTCCAAGCAAATGGAAAAAGTTGCTTGATAAAGAGAAAATAAATTATATTTTGTCAATTTAGTACAGAGAAATTGTTTACATTGAAGTTGATAATATATATTTCATCCCATGCTTTTTTTTTTTAAATTCTTTTATACACCAATGAATTTATAAATTTTGATTCCATTAATAAATTTGTTCTTTAATTTGATAATAAATATTTAATCTCATGCTATTCCTTTTGAATTTTTGTATACATCAGGGAATATTGAAATGGGTGCCATCAATAAATTTGTTCTTTACAATGCAGAGGAAATGAGACCGTGGGTCACGTTGTATGAATATAAAATAAGGAAATGTGATAGTGACAGGAAAACATTTAGATGGTTGAATGGTAGAAGCATGCCTTATCCTCATAATTTAAAGAAAATATGCCAAAATATGTCCCAATAGTTGGGTGGCTGACCAGATACAAGAGAAATATGAGGTGTTCAGTCGTAACCCACATGGAGAAGATATGAATGCACTAAACATAGGGATCGGGTGAAACAAATCTATAATAACCTCTCTGAGTACCACATTTTATTTATAATATTTTAGATTTGAATTGTAACACATATTATGTTTTTATTAATGCTTCAATTATTAGACATATGACATCATCCTTTGTTCATATTTTTATAGGTGCATTTATTTCCATATATGTGGGAATATGGACATGATTTTCACATTGAGTGTGCAGATGGAGGCCACATCACACAAGATTGTGGAGTGGAGGTCGAGTTTGACCAATCTAGTTGTGCTAGCCACTGTGATGAAACCTTATAGAGGGGAAGTTAAGTTACATTAGAAAGATACAAGAGATCATGCAAGTGGACTTCTAATTGTTTTAATGTGTTATTTTTTGTTGCAAGTGGTGGGATGTCTTTAACCGAAAAATATAAAGGAAGATCGTGATAATGAGATACTATGTATTAACTCTAAAAAAAATTGGGTTGAAAGTAAGGAGCCTTATGTTTTCCCAAAACATTGCAGCCAAGTGTTTTTTACCCATATCTGTTGGATAGGGATTGGTGGTTTGTACTGAGACATGATCCAATATCTAAACATATTTTTGAGAACAAGAATGTTACAATGCCAAGTGAGGAAGATAATCATAGTGATTACGACAAAGATTGATTTGTAAATTATTTGTTTGGACATTTATATTGTGGATGTGTCATTTTACAATGGGTATCTATAATGGACAATTATGTTTTTTTTTCCCCTTCATTTTATAATTATGTTGGATATGAAAAATTAACAACTATTTACAAACACCATATTGAAAATACATTAAATAGACATACAAGCATAAGATTTGATTTTCATATATTTTCATTGTCATGTTTATTGTTTATTATAGCAAATTTATGTTGTATTGTATTAAAATATGTTTAGGTTAACCTTTGAATTACTAAGCATTAATTAATATATCAAAAATTTGGTGGAGAACAATAGTAAAGATTTATTTTAAATTATATTTTATTTTAAAAAAATGAAGATATTAAAAAATATTCAAACCTCAAATTTTTTATTGTTTGAGAAAATGAAAATTCAAAAAAAAATATACTTACTTTGATGGAACTTCTAAGGACAATTCCAACAAAATAACTTCGTGCAACATCTACAATACTTTTTTTGTACTTGGCATTGCCAACTTTGATGGAATTTCCCACCTTAACTAGTGCAAATATCATGGCCTTCACCTATTCCAATCCATCCTTTAGTTTTATAATCATATAAACTTAAATTAATAATACTTTTTGCATTATCTTTGAAGTAAGTGTCAATATAGGAAAGACATAGAAATTCTAAAAGAGTCTTTTTCTAGAGCCTAGTCATAATTAAGGAAATTTTTAGTGATCCCTACTTATATAAAAGTATAAAAACCTTTGTCAATTTTACTAATTGTTGGGTGATATTATTTTTTGATAAAAGATTCATAAAGTTTGTATTAGAGTAAAAAATTGTGAAACCATTTCATCAAAAGTGTATAGATAAAAATGTATTATTATTCTCTATATTTATTATTTTAAATTTAATTGAATAAATTTCATATATTATAATAGTTGGATAATATAAGTTAATAAACTCTTTGGAAAAATTAAATATTAATAAAATATAATCATTGTGATTTTAGTAAACAATTATATTATAACTTTGTCTTGTAATCTTTGAACAATAAAAATGAAAAAAAATAACATTATTTTTACATCATCAACATTATTATTAGTGAATAATTATGTTATAATGTTATTATTATAATATACGAAAAATACATAATATTCGAATCACAATCATTTCACTCATAATATTTAAGTATTTTTGTTTCTAAACATGTTTAATCAACATATTCTATCTTGTTGGACAACAAACAATTTGTTGGATTACTAAGAGGGGGGTGGGGTGAATCGGTAATAGAGCAATAATCCTTTTTAACCACAAAATTCAAGTGTTATATCAATGTAGAATTATAATACAATAATTGCAGAGTAGATAAACAATGAACAAATGATCAATCATACACATACATAGTGCACCAGTGTTTTTACGTGGAAACCCAAAGCGAGAGAAAACCACGATTATTATATGTCTTTAAGAATTACATTCATTACAAGCACCAACTTCCTTTGTTTTCCATCTGCAACTAGAAGGAGCCTTCAACCCCCTAGTTTCTCAGGCTACAACCTGAAGGAAGCTCCAACTCCCCAATTCTCTAGCTACAACCAGAAGGAAGCTACAACCCCCTAGTTTCTCAGGATGCAACTTGAGGGAAGTTACAATTCCCCAATTCTCTGGCTACAACCAGAAGGAGGCTACAACCCCCTATGTTATTCGGCTACAACCACCTATCCTTTCCCCATCTAACCTCCATGACATAGAAGTATAATGATGGAACCACTGTCACACTATCACTGTGAGATATACTGTTGTAAACCTGTACCAATCAACTTGTAATCAACCTGTAACAACCTGTACTAATAACCTGTGAAAACATGTACCATACATCAACTTGTAGCTCAACCTATACCATAAATAAATGCATCAACAATGCAACAAACCTGTCAAATAACCTATCCAAACAACCTGTAATCAACCTGTACCATAAACAAGTGCATCAACCATGCACCAACCTGTAACATCAATGAGTGCATAAAACATGCACCAAATATGTACCAATAATGCATCAAATACACATAAACTATGACTCATCAATATGTACCGACATCATCAACTATGCACCTCATGTATGTGCCAATTCATTAATTACTTGTCTCAATCATGTGCCCAACATGTACCTCAACCAAAAGCCCTCATCGATTTCATCATCCAAATCTGATTTGTAACTCTGTAATAGAACTGGTGTATATGATAACATACCTACAAACCTTCCTTAACTTTAACAACAAGAGACTAGCATTTTCATCAAACTTTACTTTAGTCTCACATGAGTAATTTTGGATTAGTCAACAACCCTAACTTGAAGTAATCATAACTATGTACCTATAATGAATAAAGATATGAAAATAGTACACAATGTTCTTCAATGTATTTTATGCAATCAATCTAGGTTTCACTACTTGGAGCCTCTCCGAAAAGGAGTTATAGAAAAAATGGCATACCTAGTTGAATTCTGGCTTATTCTAGAGAGCGAACTTGCAAAGTGTTCCCCGCATGAAATATTTGTTGTATGGATCTGAAAATGGTACAAAGAATACTAAAGACTGTAATCTAACCAATACATTTGGTTTTATTGATGTTGTATCTGTTATGAGGAAGTTATGACATTTTTACCTGAAACACTTGTTTTAGACTAGTTTCAGGACTAACCACAAACCCTATTTTCCACGGAGTGTAACTCCAAAAATACAATGACCCACAAGTTGAAATTTTTATCACAACTACTTGGATATGTTTCCTCAAAAAAATCCCAATTGAAAGGTCTAAATCATGCTAGAAAAAATGTTATTGTGAAAATGGTGAGATGACCTGTAAATAACATACCTTAGAAAGCATCATCAAAATAATTTATCCTCCCTTGAATTTCGACCTTCTTTACTTCACCTTACCACTAAAATTCGGCTTAGATATCCTTTGGTTACCTCAGTCACTTGTATATATTCAATATTCACAAGTGTGATTAAAAATGAGAGACCCTTGCCTCTTATTTACACTTTCATGTAGCTTCCTCAAGGGGTTACCTTCTAACCATCTTAACTCACTTTCCTTATTTTAGGGCTAACCCACTTCTAGCCACTTGTCCACTTAGTAATTTCTCCATTAAATTTATTATTTTAATAAATTGATTTGTATCCACTTTGACTTATATTGCACTCATGACTTCACTTTATTATTTAGATTATCTTCTAACCATCTTAACCCACTTTCCTTATTTTAGGGCTAACGCACTTTTAACGACATGTCCACTTAGTAATTTCTCCATTAGATTTATTATTTAAATAATTTATTTTGTATCCAATTTGAATTATAGTACACTCATCACTTCTCTTTATTATTTAAATAATTTCTTCTTTGCAACCACTTTGACTACTTTGACCTTTTGTGGCTTCTAGATGACTCATGAGAGTTCTCCAACTTCACATGGCCATAACTCTCTAACCGTGAGGAGTTATATGATGTTCCACATACCAATGGAAATGAGATGAAATGTACTATCCATATAGAATAGTCTTTCCTGCAAATATATCAAAACTCATACCATTATCCATCAAACAAACTTGGGTGCATTACCCAAACCTTTGTGCTATTGGAATTTGCTACCGAACTTTCTTCAAGGGTTGACATCAATGACAACCAATCCAATTAATCACCAATATCCCCCTTTGGTATTGATGGAAACACTCTGATGCAATACTGAATTCATATCACTCATGCTCCCCCTGTGACCATTGCTCCCCCTGGAACCATGCCTCTATTCTCTTTCTTCAATAATTTACTTTTGCATCTGATAAATCTCTCCCCCTTTGTCATCAATGGAAAAGGTATCTTTCCATCCGGGGTTGCTTCCCATGAATGAACTCTTCCTGAAACTGATCTCCCAACCTGAATTGTCCTATTTATGGCGCTTCCTCATGTAAATATAAGACATACAAGATAAGTATTCAAAATCATTCATTTTGGAGTAGAAATTACTCTGAGTCTCTAGAGAAGATACTCAAAGGCTTCCCGTGGAAGCAATTTTGTAAATATGTCTGCCACTTGTTCTTTTGTGCCCACATATTCAACTTTGACGTTCTTCTCTGCAACTTGTTCCCATAGAAAGTGATACTTTATTTCTATGTGCTTCGTCTTGGAGTGCATCACTGGTTTCTTTGAGATACTAATGGCACTTGTATTATCACAATAGATTGTAATGGGCTCATCATACTCAACCTGTATATATGTCAGAGTTTGTTTCATCCACAAAACCTGTGTACAGCATGTTTCTACTACAATATACTATGCTTCGACTGTAGATAAAGATATTGATGATTTTTTCTTGATTAGCCAAGATAATAAACACTCATACAAGTAGAACGTTGCTCCACTAGTGCTTCATCGGTCATCAATGCAACCTGCCCAATCTACATCTTTGTAGGCAATAAGTTATAGATCCTTTCCTTTTGGATACCATAATCCAAACTCTTCTTTTCCTTTGAGATATCTGAAAATCCTCTTCACTGCTAATGCATGTGATTCCTTTAGTGATGCGTGAAATCATGCCACCTATCCAACTGCCTACATTACATCTAGTCTGGATGTTGTCACATATAGTAAGCTACCAATTATTGACATGTATTGTCTTTGGTGTGTATACTTTGAATCATCATATTTTATCAACTTGCAATTGATTTGCATAGGAGTGGTAACTGTTTTGCAATCTTCAATTCAAAACCTCTTTAGCATTTCTCTTATATAGTTAGTTTGAGAAATAAAAATTCCTTAGTTTCTTTGATGTATCTGAAGACCTAGGAAGAAGGATAGTTCTCCAAGTAATGACATTTCAAATTCATTCTGCATATCCTTTGCAAATTTCTGGCTTAACCTGTCATCAATACTTYCAAACATAATATCATCAATATAAACTTCAATTAATAAAATACCATCTTGAGTTACCTTGATGTAGAGGTTGTTGTCTGCACTTCCTTTTCTGAACCCTACCTACTATAGATATTTATCCAGTCTAGAGTACCATGCTCTAATAACCAGTTGTTTAATGTAGACTTCTTCTTCAAGTTTCTCGTTCAGAAAAGTTGATTTCACGTCCATATATGTCCATACTGTTCAAGACTCTGCTATACAACTGTCCATAATTTTGACTCATATGTCACTGTACTATCATGAAGTACTACTACAACTGATTAATCTATCATATTGTACTTCTGGTAGCTGAATGCATTGAATCTGTCTATTCAAATTTTGCAAGCTGCTCGAAGGATGGTGTTCTAGTTTGTCTCAACTATCGCATAGACTCCCCATGTATATTATTCATATTATTTGGGACTCTCTAAGCCGAATGGATTAGAAAAATTACTACTCTGAAGTGTATCCATCATCATATTCATTAGTAGATTCATCATCTCTTTAAGCTCTGACTTCGTTCTTTCTATCTATGGATTCATCTTTCACTACAGTGCCTAAAAGTACAATCTCTTGAACCTATTCCTTATTTACCTGTCCTTTGTGTTTTGAACAACCACTGTCAATAGACCAACTATGGTTCTTATGCTTAGCTTGTATATCGAGTGTGCATTCTTCATTGGTATACTGATTATGCTTTCTTATCCATGTTCTACCTCTGTGTTTCCTCAGTTTTTTATAAACCATGTATCCTTCGAGGTCCATCCTCTTAGTGAATTTTTTTATAAGAAGGTGTATCCCAACATTTTCCAATGGCTTCCTCTATGTTTTCACATCAACACTTTCCCAACAATGTGATTTTCTCCCTACTAGTTTGCCCTCGATTTACTATACATTTCACTCTTCCTCATGACGATTGCTAGGAATAGATCCTCTACATTTTGGCAAGTAAATGCCTCTATGTTTCATCCTCTTTTGCCTATGCGTTTATCTTAAATTCATCAACATTTTATTATGGTTGGAGTT
>ML809708.1:48691-65383 GCA_009831015.1 Picea engelmannii | reverse complement strand
ATTGGTAGGATTATAGGAAAGATCTTAGTAGCAACAATGTGTATGGCAAGGAGAATAAGGCAATGTAGTCATGCAAAAGAACTGAATGGTTTTATTTGTGAGGCAAAAGATGAACTGAAAAAGATAAAGAAATGTATGCGACTCAGAAATATAGGCATATGTGAAGTCGTGATGGATAAGGCAATGAAAGGTAGACTTCAACATGGATATGACCAATCTGCTTTGAAGGAGATATGAGGGTAAATATTCATGACACAAATGGGTTTATGAAAGGTTTCTTGTATAATAACAAACCTCATGAGATGTATGAAGAAGGTCAACTCCTTCAAGCTATCATCAAAACATCTTTCTTTGAAAATTTTTGTGATTCTTGAAAATCATTGTGGCATGGAATGCGAGCGTCTTCATTCCTGCAATCAAACTTAGTACTAATCCTACAATCAAATTTGTGAGATCATCATAAAACAGAAAATGCGAGATTAAGTATGAATGTGGAAAATTAAAGAAATAACATGTGTTTTTGTACCTGTTGTCATTGCGTGCGTATTTCATCATTGATTGCTTCCCGAAGTGACTTAAGAAAATCAAAGTAATGTTAAGAATATTGTTTTCAGGAATTAGAGAATGTCCATTTGCAAAAAAAATAGTTATTTTATTGTTTTTTTAATTTTTAAGTGCTTATATATATATATATATATATATATATATATATATATATATATATATATATATATATATTACAATGTTTTCTTTCTTTTCGGGGTTGTATAATTTTTATGGTTTTTGTTTTATTTTGATAATACACACCAATCAAAAAATGCAAAAAAAACACTCAAAATCAAAGCTGAATCCAATCTATACCATAGGCTACAGAAAGGAGCGAACGGATTGTGATTTCCTGGGTATATGAGAAAAGCATGGCATAAAGAGTGGCATGGATGAGGTTTGACCACATAACCTCCACCAATAAAATCGGATCTCCTAACTATTACACCGAGTTCTGATATTCAAAATTCTTTTATTATTGTTTTTGTTGTAGGTTGCTAAAGGGGTGTATTTGTAGGGTGTCAAATGCAATTTTCTCACAAATGGCGAACTTGGTTGAGCTGAAATTTTGTGTGCAGGTTCCTACCAGTGGAATGCATCCCCACACAGAAAATCAAAGATACCCACATCACAAATTTTGATAAAACGATAAAATGGTTGAAGGTGACTATTCTTGATTTTTCACAAATTATGAAGTGGGTATGACTGAAATTTTGTGTGTTGGTTTCTATGATCCCAATTCATTTGCACAAAAAAAATCAGAGCCATCTAATGCATGGATCTCGAGATATAAGTGAAATGGCTGAAAGTGATGATGCTGATTTTATCGAAAATCGTGTACTGGGTTGAGCTAAATTTTATTGGGTTTGTTCGTCATAATATTATGTACTTCCTGTCCAAAAATCAAGAGAACTCAGTTCTCTATTTGTGAGATATCTTCAATTCAATTTCTGTATTTTGTCTTTTTGCTTTTTTTTAGATTTTTTTTTTTATAAAAATTCTTTAGCAAATGGACAAAATTAATTTGAAATTGAAGACCAAAATCATTTAAGCATTGTGTTCAAATTGTCAACAATTCCAAATCATTCATGAAAACAACTCATAACCATTTCTTTTTTGATCTTCCAAATCACAACAAGGCGCAGAAAGAGAGCATACTTATTCGAAACAAAAGAAAAAACTGAAAAACAAAAGCATGGTTTTATTTGTTTACCCTACCTACTCTACGCTAATTAAAAATTAGAGATTAGTTACGTGTAATCAAATAGCCAATGTATCCATGCACACAACAATACTAATAATATATTGTCTTTCAATTTCACAAATGACAAACGAAAATATATATGAACATGCGAAATTAGCTATTGAAACTGTGAATTAAAAAATTAAAAAGAAAAACTAAATGGATCTAACCTAGTACTCACTTGAAACCATCGTTTGATCATGATTTTGTAGGCGCAATTTGTCTTGCTCAGATCATGCTGCAGTTCCTCGTTGTCCTCCTCGACCTCCTGCTCGACTAATTGTTCTTCATTAAATATGCAGGATTCTTTATATTTTAATTCTTCGTTTGCCTCTGGAGGAGTGATTAAGCCCTCGACTGTTGTCAAGATCTCCTCTTTGTGAGAAGAGGAGATATCGACCTTTGCAAGGATTTGAGTGAGTTGTTTCAAGATGAAATTCATTGTTAAACCATCTTGTTAAAGAGATTCTTACAACACCCAAAACTGAAATCAAAATAAAAAACTTAAATAAAAGCACTCTTATTGAAACAGAAAACAAATACTCTTCACAGTTGCAGAAATTAAACGCTCTTGATATTTGGTAGGGAAAGTGAGGAATCTACACTAAAGTAGCTCTATGACCCTTAGAACCAACACATGTAGATCACACTTGCGAAAATTGAAATTTGCAAAAATTGAAATTACTTTTACCTAGTTGGCAGGGATAACATGAGGACTCTCCATTCAAGTAGTTGTTATGACCCCTTATGGACACATATAGATCACACTTGCATGAATTGAAATGAAAAAAAAACTAATACCTCAATCCATCATGCTTCCCCAACAACGACACCAAAATGTTGGGCTCTAAAGATGTCCTAAAAACAATCTCTATGCATCAACCGAAGGTAGGCACTGGCACAAGCATTTTACTTGTTGCCTACGTAGGTTCTTACCTTCCGTTTTCAATACCCAATCCTCAAAGATGCAACACCTGTAAAGGAAAAACAATTGTAAAGGGAATGACATTTGTTCCGTTCAAATGAACGACACTTCCTGTAAAGGGAACAACAATCGTAATAAAAGGAACGACAATAGTTACATTGGGCCGAACTAATGTTGTATTAATTTAATTGTAGTACTTTCCCAACTATCTAATTTGTCAATCCGAGGTTTGTCAACTTATGAAGCACACACAAAGTACATGCAAGATTGAAGTGGAACTAATCTAATCTAATGTTTAAGCTACAACTGAAATTGAATCATTAATCTAATGTAGGAAGTTGAAACACGCGACTTGGAATTGAATTGCTACAACACATGACTGAAATGAAATTGCGTAAATGAAATTAATCTAGGAATGGAGAACTACATGAAGGAAAAACAAATATAAAATGTGAAGATTTGAATGACACAACAACATATGTGAGCTCACACCAATGAAGAAACACCTACCACGCCCACGGCCAAAATAAAAGGATTCTAAAGCTTACTGCCAGGAGCTATGTGGATAGTAATATCAAGAAAAGAATGGCACTAATTACAGAAGCTTGGGAAATTTCAAAGAGCAATGTTTCTTTTGGCTCGAGGGTGCATGCCCTCCTTGAATATCTACAAATCGACCTAAAAAATGAAGAAGGTTTCTACCTTGATGTCATGGTACCCTTTGATATTAAAGTTACCAACATGTCAAAACTAAAGAGAGGAGAGGAGGACCTTCCCTCTCCAAGTCAGATCAAACAGCTGAATGCCTATTGGAAAGAGAAAATAAAGAACTTGAACAACATCATCTAGGCGTGCAACCAAGCGATAACAAGGAGAGAAGAGTTATTCAAAAGGCTCACAGAGGTGGACCTAGCCGGAAGCACTAACAAATTCCAAGATCCCAAGTTGATCCTCAACTCGTTGTTCCTAAAAAAACAACAGTTTGATGAGAAGGTTGAGATTTTTAAAGGATTGTCAATTGAAAAATTCTATTGCATAATTGTATATGATGAGAACTCCATAGATAACTCACTAGTGGATTACTTCGTAAAAAATCAAGATATTGAAGAAGTACTACATGGAATTTCCATTGATCTCTGAGACTTGGAGGGTGAGTTGTTCAATATTAAAATCCAACATGAAATCAATGTGGCACGTATGAAAGGTTACATCTAGGAATGGTTCAACAAGGCTATCAACAAACTGACAAATGAAAGACAAGAAGCAATTGAGATGGTTCCTATAACTGTTGATGAAAACGATAAAAGGACATCAACGAGCAAATTAAGAAGGAGAGAAGATCATAGTAAGTTTGGGTTGATCACATCCTTCTTTTCTTTATCAAGTCCTTCATCCATTTATTCCACCTCTTTCACTAGAAAGGTTTAACTGAAGACTGATAACTCCTTTTTTCTTCTTACCAAGTCTTGTTGATCCTTCCACCGCCCACCGTCTTCTTTCTAAAATCTTATTTCTTGTATTTATTTTATTTATGGTCTGTGAGAGCCCCAATCCCAGTCTTTAAGACAAACACATTTATATTTTCAGGAATATGTAACAGACTATATATTTTTGGAAATTTCAAGAGAACTACTTTGGGAACAATCTCGATTGTGCTTTGTAACCCTGTTTTCATAATATAAAGTATTTGAGGTTGATCTATCATTATATTTATTTGAGATTCCCATGTATCCACTCTGTTAAAGTTCTCTTGTGCATGCAGATCATCTTCTTTTGTTTTTATGCGATCAGAATATTTATCTTAAAACTATGATGGATGTGAGGAAATTTTGTTTATTTACTTTAAATATGTGAAGTGTGTGATTCCTGGTCCTTTCTCAGGAACTTTTCTTTAAAAGAAAACAAAAAAAAAATCCCTTTATTTACTTCCTATAGTTATTTTTCTTTGAATTACTATGATGAACTTCTGTCAAGTCCCACATTTTGAATATTTAAAAATCTCAAGAAAATCTAAAGAGGAGTACCACCTCTATAAAAACACAAGGGGATTTATATCCTCATAAGGTATTCGTTTCAGTCCTAACATATTCAAGCATCAACATTTTTGGTGACCATACTGGGGAATGAACTAAAATTTGGAACTCGGTCTAGCGTTTGTGAAAGAATATACGACTTTGCCCCACGTTGATCAGCCTCACTTGGAAATTGGATTGAACAACCAACAAAGCATTTTACATTAGTTATACAACTTAGTAATATCAACGACCGAGACCCATGAATATTTAGAAAGGTCTTGGAAAACCTTGATCCAGGAAGAAGAAAGAGAAATCCTCCAGAGACAGAGGAGAGAGGAATGAAAATACCAAAGAAATCAAAGGCTAGCTAGAGCATCACAACAATAAGTTCATGATTGAAGCTGGACGAATACAAAGGACCCATTACCAAAAGTAAAAAAAAAGAAACTCTTTGTTCTTAGAAGTGAAAATCCTATTCTTGGAATCTCTCTAGACATGGAAACAAGAGAGGAACAACCCAAGACAAGCATCATGAGGAGAGACAAGGAGTCATAAGTGATGCTGCAAAAAATCAAGGAAACCCAAGATTTGAAAATCGAAGGAGGGTAAGAGATTCCCCTCTAAATATTATAGGTGAGCAACATGACCTCCCTGTTCTCCCTAAGGGCACCTTAAAGGAATTTTATGGAGATGGAGAAATTGATGCAAAGAGGCATCTACACTTATTTCTTGATGTTTGTGATTTTCACCGTGTTGAGTATGACGATGTCATGGTAAGGATGTTTATGCAAACATTATCAGTAAGAGCATATTAATGGTATATGACGTTTACCAATAGATTCATTCGCTCATTTAATGACCTCGAAGCTATGTTCCTGACTATTTCCCCCCCTCCAATTGCTTACCATACCCTTCTCACCGATTTCACCCAGATTGGGTTGAGGAAGATTGAAATGGTATCAGATTTTAATCTCAGGTTCAATAAATCCTTGAGTAAGATTCCAGAAGATGAAATACTGAATGAACCTATCATTCTCGGTTTTTATAAGAATTCATGCCCCTGAATGTAAAATATGCTATCAGAACATCCAAAATGGATACTTTGGAGGAGGCAATGACTAAAGCCACTGAGATGGAAGAAATCATGATTGAAACAAGTGTTGACCCTGATATTATACTAGGAAGAGTACAAAGGTAGATGGGAGGATTCAATATTGATAATCAAGGATATTCCAATTCAAGAAAGAACGAAGAATTCAAGACTCGAGCGGCTCAGAATCAAACAACGGGAGGAGGATTTTTCAAGGGAACCATACTTGATGTAAAGGTTGACCCTGTGAAAACACATGAAACTAAGAAAAGAATCGAAATTGCACAGATGAATAGAACCATCAAACAAATTCAGAACAAATAACCAGACTGAGAAGGAGAGATAATTACATGACAAACCCAATAATTCCAATCCCAGAGCAAAGGAGGAACCCTCCCCTAGAAAACAGAGTGAGGTTTGAGAACACGGATAACCCACAAAGACAAAGGGTTCGCAGACAACCTACTCCAAATGCAGTTGTTCTGGATGATGTCTATGACGAGAAATTAAGTGAGCAAGAAAATTATTACTTACTTGATGAAATCTTTGAAACTGTGCAGATGGATGGATGCGAGACATCCATGTATATATTTTGAGAAGGCGAAAATGATCCCAACTTGCAATAAAATGTCACACATACAAGAGGATTTGTAAATAGACCGAAAAATAAAGGCGACTCTAACAAGGAAAAACAAAAAGAAAAGGAAAAACAAAAACAAATGAAAAAGTGTCAAATGAGAAAGTGATGGATGGAAGTGGAACTAAAAGGAAACAGTTGACATCAAACTCCACTCAAATGACGTATAATTTCATGGAGGACTTAAGTAAATTAAGGATAAATTTTCCCTTTACGTAAGTGGTGAAGATTCCTCAATAAAGACATAATATTTTGAAGTTGTTGGATGATCCATCTGAAAGAGTTGAAGTTGTTGTCACTAGTCCAAAACAAAGATAGAGCCCATCAACTGTCAAGGTGAGAGGTAAAATTCTGCATTTCTACATTTCAATTGAAAATCGTGATGTTTCACTACATAATTGTTTATTTGACACTAGCGCGATAAATAAAATAATTCCACTTGCGGTCATGGAGGCATTGGGAATACGTTGCACTAAGTATTATGAAATTGGTGAAAGCATATATGCAATTGATTCTAGAAAAGTGCCATCTTATGGAAAAATCACAAAATTTTATGCTTGGATTACAGTATCCCCCCATATCATTACATTTTTCAATATTATTGTGGTATACCTTCCCCCATCATATGGAGTTGTGTTGGGAAGAGAATATAGATACATGATCAGTGGATATATAATGAACGATGGAAGTTGTATGATGCTACTAGGAAAATAGGGAGTGATGATTAAAGTACCCCATGAGCCTAGAGAAACCTTCTCTTTCAAGAAGAAGGACAATGAACTGATGGAGGATTACATAGATGTCAAGATTGGAAACTATGTTATCCTAGACACAAAGCATAATGAAATCCTAGAGAAAGTTAAAGACGTTGAGAATCAAGAGTGTTTGTTTGAAGGCTACTAGAGGATGTCGTTTGATGTAGCTTGTTCAAAATATGGGAATGGAGTTGGAATTTTTATTTTGATTCCAAGTAATATTATGCACCCACATGATGTAAGACTAGAGTTTTCATGCACAAATAACGAGGAAGAATATGAATCTTTGATTCAGGGGATGATCCTCGCATAGGAAATTAAAATAGAAAATCTCATTGTAATTGGTGACTCAAAGTTGGTCATCAATCAGGTTACTCAAAGGTATAAAATAAAAAAGGAAAGACTTAAGTTATATTTCAAAAGAGTTAACGAACTGATGGAATCTTCCAGTTCCTTCAACATTTCTTTCATTCCAAGGGACAAGAATCAAAAGGAAGATTCACTAGCCTTGACGACTTCATTGTCAAAGCCAGACGATGTCTAAAGCAAAACGTCTTTCCAAGTAGAAAGAGATTTATGACCGTTTGTACCGGATAACATTGAATACTTGCAAGTATTTGAGAATGATGAACAATTGGAGATTTTTTTGTTAAATAATGATGATGATGATGAAAACGATCGCTCTTCCATTGTCCCCAAATATTTTATACAAACTAAATCTCTTTTTACGAAAGACAATCATGCTAAGAATCTCCTTGAAGAAGTTTCACTTCGAAAAGTGCAAGAAACAAGAAAAGTCAATATTGGAACTGACAGTTCCCTGAAATATGTCAACCTGGGAGTTGATTGCACCATTGAGGAGGTTGATCAATATGTTTCCTTATTCAAATAATATATCGATGTGTTCGCTTGGAACTATGATTATTTGAAAGCTTATGATAAAACTATATTCCAACATATCATTCCTTTGAGGGAAGAAGCAAATCCAGTGAAAAAAAAATAAGGATGATGAATCCCAAGTTGAAACCTCTGGTAAAGATTGAATTAGAGAAATTGAAGAAGGAAGGGATAATTTATCCCATCGGACATTCATACTGGCTTTCAAATCTAGTGATTGTAAGAAAAAATACCAGGGAAATTTGGATGTGTTTTGACTTCAGAGACCTTAACAAAGCAAGCATAAAGGATAGTTTTCCTTTAACTAATATGCAGTTTCTTCTACAACAAGTTACTGGATCAGCCTGCATTTCCATGTTGGATGGTTTTTATGGATATAACCAGGTCTTGGTGGCCAAAGAAGATAGGGAAAAGACAACATTTATCACACCGTGGGAGACATATGCATATGATAGAATTCCCTTTGGTTTGAAGAATGATGGAGCCACATTCCAAAGGTCCATGGATCATGCATTAAGCGGGTTGATAGGAAAGTTTATGGAAGACTATGAAGATGACTTGACGGTGCATTCAAAGAAAAGCAATGAGCACATCCATCATTTAAGAAAGGTTTTTGAAAGATGTAGACTATATGGTGTATCTCTAAATCCAAAGAAATGCTTGTTCGTGGTGACTCAAGGAAAACTGTTGGGCCATATTATATGAAAGTAGGGGATTTATATAGATACATGAATATTTAAAGAAATAAATGAGCTCAACCCCCAACATCCGAGAAGGGAGTCCAATAATTCTTTGGAAAAATCAATTTTGTGCGAAGATTTGTGCCTGACTATGCAAGCATCATAAAGCCGATCAATTTTTTGCTAAAAAAGGAGTAGAGGTTTGAATGGACAACAGATACTCAGGAGGTGTTCAATAATATCAAAGGAGAAATCACCATTGCTCCTATCCTCATTAGTCTGGACTTTCAAAGAGATTCCATCATCTATTCATTTGCTACAGAGACAATTGTTGCATCCGTTCTCACTCAGAAAAATAGCAAAGGAGAAGAACTCTCAATAAGTTTTATGAGAAAAACCCTACACAAATATGAGTTGAGGTATTCAGAACTAGAGAAGCAATCATTGTCTCTTGTAAAAGTAGTAGCGCACTTTTGGACGTATATATTAAAATCCCATATTATTTCTTATGTTCCCTCATCACCAGTGAAG
Organism: Picea engelmannii; assembly: GCA_009831015.1. Lineage (NCBI taxonomy): Eukaryota > Viridiplantae > Streptophyta > Pinopsida > Pinales > Pinaceae > Picea > Picea engelmannii. The sequence goes on along the minus strand of ML809708.1, from coordinate 56,064 downwards.
ATGCTTCTAAATCAACAGTTGAAAGAAGGAAAATGGGCTAATTGGTTGGGAAAAATACAAGAATATGATATCAATATTAAACCCTTAAAAGTGATTAAAGGACAAGGTTTATGCAATCTCATCGCGAATGGAGATTCGTTCGATGAGATGATTTCAATCTCAGTCAGAGAATCATTAGTTGATTCATAATGGTACAGAGATATTATATTTTACTTAACGTCCATTCAGTTTCTTGTCACCATGAAATACAAGGAGCGAAGAACATTAAAGATGAAGGAAAACCAATATGTAATGATTGCAGACATACTATTCAAGAGAAATTATGACGACATACTATTGAGATGCGTTGATGAAAATCAAGCCCAGGAATTGATGAGAGAATTCCATGAAGGAATATGCGGTGGAAAATTTTCCACTACTTCCACCGACCACAAGATAATAAGGATTGGGTTCTACTGGCCATCAATTTTCAGAGACTCGTATGCCATGATAAGGAAGTGTGTGTCCTGCCAACAGTTTTAAGGAAAGATGAAGAGATCCGCAATGACCTTACAACCCGTAATTGTGGAGAAACCATTCTCCCAATGGGGACTCGATGTTGTTGGTCCAATTAATCCGAAGTCTAGCAAAGGGAATATGTACATCCTCAGGGATACAGATTATTTCATGGATTGGCTGGAGGTGGTGGCGTTAAAGAAGGTTGATTTTGAAGAGCTGATCAATTTCCTCAAAGACAATATTCTATCGAGATTTGGCACTCCTGATAAATTTATCATAGAAAATGGTTTGATTTTCATTGGGTCGAAGTTTACAGATTTTTGTGGATAATATGGAATCATCATGGGTCAATCATCGGATTATTATCCACAATGTAATGGCCTTGACGAATGCACAAAAAAACACTTGTGCAAATACTGAAGAAAACAATTGACAAGAACCAAAGGAATTGGAATCTGAAGCTAATGGATGCATTATGGGAAAGCATAATGACTTTGATGCATAGCACTGGGATGTCTCTATATCTATTTGTTTATGGGAAGGAAGTGGAAATTCCAATTAGTCTTGAGCTCAATGCATTGATCTCTATGGTTAATACCAAAGATACATAAGACAATTCACCCATTCATAGGAGAATCAATTAGTTGCTGAAATTGGAAGAGAAACAAAGAAAATCCTTGAATGGAACTTCTAGGTAGCAGAGTGTCAAAATATATTTTGATCAGAGAAAAAATGTAAAGAATTTCCAGAAAGGAGAGCTGGTGCTACTTTGGAACAAGGACAAGGAGAAATCGTCCATGCATACAAATTTCAAAGTGCTTTGGATCAGACCATATGTTATCGAGAAGATATTGGGTTTCAACTCCTATATGCACCAAGACATGAAGGGTAAAAGTTTAATGCTACCTGTCAACAGGAAACATTAGAAAGGTTTCTTCTCCTAAGTCTTTCTCATTCCCATTGTACATAAAAAAAAATTTGCAGTTTGTATATTCTTACTATGAATTCATAGCCCAATGGGAGGAAGCACCTAGTTACAAGAGATTCTGGATTCTTGACAACCCACGGGGGGTTATCATCCCACAGTTGGAGCATGTTGTTGAGATCAATTCTTGCTTCTGAAATCCCCCCCCCCCTTTCTATTTTCCCAACTTCTATTCTCCCTTTCTTTTCCCTCTTCTATACTTACCCATTTTTCCCTTTTCCTTTTTTCCTTTCTTTTCTCCCTTTCTAGTTTTTATACTTAGTCGTTTTTTCAAAACGATGGGTCCACAAGTTCCTGGGTTCACAGACTTGTGAATACTCATCTCCNCCCCCCCCTTTCTATTTTCCCAACTTCTATTCTCCCTTTCTTTTCCCTCTTCTATACTTACCCATTTTTCCCTTTTCCTTTTTTCCTTTCTTTTCTCCCTTTCTAGTTTTTATACTTAGTCGTTTTTTCAAAACGATGAGTCCACAAGTTCCTGGGTTCACAGAATTGTGAATACTCATCTCCAATACACACTCTCACATATTTATTCTGGCCGACCACCACATTATCCCATACTTAGTTGTTTATGTAGTCGCGGGTTCCCGGGTTGGCGGGGTCAAACTCTCATATCCCATGTTCCATTATATACATTTTTCATCCAAAAGATCTACGATATACATTTTGACCATTGCACTCCCCGATATTCCAAGTCTCTCATGTCTCCTATGCTGAGTCTGTTCGACCGCATCACAACACTTAGCCAATTTTCAACCTTCTGCAGTCACAGGCTAGTGGGTTCCTGGGTTGGCGCGCTCACGAAAATTCCAAATCCTATTTGTTTCCTTCCATCCCTGCCACCTTCGCACTTTTCCCAATACACATTTAGTATTTTTTAATGATAATAACTCATTATGCAGGTCCCATAAAAATTGTAATTAATAGGTGAAGGGCTCGAGGAGATTTCTCATTAAACCACATTAAAGCATGATTTGCGGAAGATTATATTATATCTCTTAAGCGCTCATTTCAAATATTATCTGGATCAAAAGAACACTCCTGTCAACTTATGGCAGTGACAGTTGGACAACAGTTTTGCAGAGATAATTTGAACATTTTTGGATGAGAGGACTAGAACATTCAGTGGTCTAGAGTGTACTCTTATTATTCATCCCCTTCTACTCAAAAGGAAGTAATTTGGGTGAATGGAATTGCTTGTGCAGGTTGTGTTCCTGAAGTCTTTAAATGAAAGGGGTTGGTTTCCTGGTGCACTGAGAAGTATATACCAAACCAATGGATGATTCAACTCCAATACCATTCTCTTGTCTCCCTTTCACCTCAAGTGTTCTGTAAAATGTTGAGACTCCTAGAGCCAACACTCACCTTCAAAGGTGAATATTGCAGAGACTTCTTGAAAAAATACGACAAAAACCTGGATCTCTTACCTGAATTCTTGTATAATCTCACGTCCATCCCCGAAGATATCACCAGATTGTAGGTCATCTTATTCAAAAATCCATTTCAGGAAATTGCATGGTTATTTACCAGATTTATGGGCCAAGAAAATATTGCTAGCATTTCTCGTATGATTCTTTACATCTTATATTTTACTGTCAAAGAGATGGCCATTTTTGATTGGGGAAATTTGATTTCCATTGAAATATCTTCCCAATTGTCTCAGTATAAAAAGGATAATACATTCTTAATGTCTTCTTATTCGGTTTTCACGATAGAGCATTGTTGTCGATTTCCTAAATTGTCTATATGCAAGAATGTGATTTGTGAATTCGACCCCGTGACCTTTTGGTACCAATCTTTATGGAGGCACAAATCTTCCCTGCATTTTTTTGAATTTTTTAACAACTTTGTTTTGGTCCTTAAAGAATTACTATTTGGAAAAGACACCCTAAGAATATATGCTTATGTCAATAAGTTCCTAGATAGAAAGGGGACTTTGGAGAAAATCGAAAACTACAATGTCATTAGGATTTTCGGCTCTAAGGAAAATCCTTCCTTTCTTCCATGCCATATATATGACAGTTTGTTTGTCACAGAAGTCACGAGGAAATATAACTTTTGGCTGCACTTTTTTCATGAAAAACGAAAAAAGCAATTCATACCTTTTCCTTGGAAATTTGGGGATTTTGTATTCAGAAATATGAACAAAATTGATGAATTCCCAAACCACTCCCACAATTTGAATCTCAAGTACATTGAAAATATCAGAGGGTTTGAACCTAATGGAATATTTGTGGAACATATGTTAATAGTGGATTTTAGCAGTTCATTTATCCATACATTTCTAAGAGAAGAAAAAGATAATAACCTGGGCAATCCTACCCTCACTGTTGGCGACTTAGAAATGTTACTCAATACCAATGAATTATATAAATAGAGAGGAAAACATCCCAATGAGAAGATTTTCCATTCCCCAACTATTACTCTCAAGAATTCAACACCTCGAAGCAGTGCTCCAGTGGCCCACCCATCCAAAAATGTAATCAACGGTATTTCAAGCAAAGGAGGAGACAAGAACCCCCCTCCAGGAAAAATTGAAATCTCCCATAAACTTCCTCTGAGGAAGAATATTGTACAAGAAGAAGAAGAGCGTCACGTCGAAAGTGACATCAATAGATTCTCCCTCGAGGATATGGAGCTCAAAGCTAACATTGAGAAGATGTTTCCTAACATTGATCAGCCAGGAGGCGTGGCCCACCAAAATCAGTCGTTGGAAATTGTTGAAAATGAGATATTTGATGAAGAAGAATCATTTGTATTTCAGAGTGTTTTCTTTTATAGCGAATCTAAAAAATTAATTATTGAGAAGACTGATGCGAAGAATAAAAAGGGGAAATATAGTTCGAAGGTTAACCTAAAGAATATGCAGCCTTCCCAGGTTTCCAGAATCCATAGAGCCACCAGTGATGCATTGGACGATTCCATTGGCAGTCTCAAAGAAGAAAATACTAAGTTGAAGAGACTTTGATGCCTCTTCCATTTATTGCTATCCCTTTGGCAATTGTCGGACCCACCACGCCCATGACCAAAATAAAAGGATCCTCAAGCTTAATCACATTATCCAGGAGCTATGTGGAGAATAATATCAAGAGAATAATGGCACTAATTACATAAGCTTGGGAAATTTCAAAGAGCATTTTTGTTTTTGGCTCGAGGGCACATGCCTTCCTTTAATATCTACAGGACGACCTAAAAAATGAAGAACATTTCTACCTTGATGTCGTGTTACCCTTTGGTATTAAAGTTACCAACATGTTAGAACTAAAGAGAAGAGACGAGGACCTTCCCTCTCCAAGTCAGATCAAGCAGTTGAATACCTACTGGAAAGAGAAAATAAATAACTTGAACAACATTGTCTAGGCGTGTAGCCAATCCATAACAAGGAGAGAAGAGCTATTCAAAAGGCTCACATAGGTGGACCTAGCCGGAATCACTAACAAATTCCAAGATGCCAAGTTGATCCTCAATTCGTTGTGCTTAACAAAAAAACAATTCGATGAGCAGGTTGAGATTTTTAAGGGATTGTCAATTAAAAATTTATATGGCATAATTGTATATGATGAGAACTCCATAGATAAATGACTAGTGGATTACTCCGTAAAAAATCAGGATATTGAAGAGGTACTACATGGAATTTCCATTGATCTCCGAGACATGGAAGGTGAGATGTTCAATATTAAAATCCGGCATGAAATAAATGTGGAACCTATGAAAGGTTACATCAAGGAATGGTTCAAGAAGGCTATCGACAAACTGACAAATGAAGGACAAGAAGCAGTTGAGACGATTCCTATAACCTGTTAGTGCTCTGTAATTTGCCTAAGGCTATGGAGGCAGTCATAAAGGAAACATCAAAACCACTTCGAGTCTCAGATCTATCCCTCCAAGACTCAGAGAGGGATCTCTCTATCTGATATAGCTTTATTTTGAATAGGTATTAGGCTAGCTAATGGGTTCAGAGTTTGTATTTTTTAATTGGTTTGGTTGGAACAGGAGAAAAGGGCCATTGGGAAATGGAGTCACAATCTGAGATTTAATCAAGACAACCTTATAGGGTAAGGTAGTCAAATTACTGGATCTGGTAAAATTAAATGAAATGAAAGAGGAGGAAAAATAAATGATCAATTTATAAACAGAGCAATGAAGAATTCTTCCACTGAATATCACAAGAAAACATTAATATTATCCGCAGCAAGAAACATAGTGTATCTTTCAACAAATATGCTCATAAACTTCTGCCAAATAATAAGGAAAGAAAACATATGGAAACAAAGAAAAAAAATTATAGGAGGATCACTTCACCAATATATTTGACACAGGAATCATGTAACCGTTGCGACTGTATTATTGAATTGATGAAAATACGGATGGCTCTGTGAGCTCTGATACAAGATTTAAATCATGGTCCCTGAATGATCCACCCTTTTTACTCTATTACAAACATATATATAAATAAAAAACACAATCCTTAGGCTCAGGAGATTGAATTCGATCCTCCTGGCCGAAAATAGCAAGTAAATCTCAAAGATATGGAACTGCAAATTTGGCCGAATCTGCTGAAAATAGGGGTACGCTCAGTCTTTGATTTATCCCAATAGGTGACACTTGTGAAAACACCGAAGGTGTTTATTTTATCATAGCTTGTCTATAGAAAAAACCTCCTTCAGTTTCTCAAATTTCATCTCCACCTCCCCGAAACATCTCCTGCAAAATCGGGACTGTAACAGGAAAAACCAAAAATCCAAAACATGAGGCTTAAATATAGCTTCTATTATCCTAACTGGTGGCACCTTTGAAAATATGGAAGAGGTTTTTGTTCTTCAGCCCATTATGAACAAAAACCTCTCTCGGTTTTTGAAAATCTGTCTCCGTTTTCCCATAATCCACTTCGCAAGACGAGGTATCAAACAAACAAAAAATGGGCAGTTTTGAAAAATTGGGGAAAGTGGTTTTTTGGGGAAAGGTGGTATTCTGGACCCCCCCTGAGGTGGTAAGTGTTATTGGGAGGGGGGGTCTGAAATCACCAGGGGGTAAAAAGTGTCCTGGGTGGTTTTGGATATCGGACCCCCCCTTCTCGTTAAAGTTCGGATGGCAAAGGGGGGTTTGGAATTTTTTATGTCCGTTGATTTGTTTTACTTGGGATAAGTGCATAAGGTGCACTTTTATTTTATTTTATTTGTTTTTTATTTTATTTATTAAGTTTCTTTTTACTTGTTTTTTTGTTTTTAATTTTTATTTTGTTTACTTTTTATTTATTACGTGTAGTTTTATTTAGTATTTGTGTTTTATATTTATTTAATATATGTCTTTATTTACTTTTCATTTTATTTTTGGTTTTATTTTAATTTTTTGTTTTTTTAGACTTAGGATAATTAGTAGTTTTCTTTATTTTTATTATTTTTAATTTAGGTATTGTTTTGTTTTGTTTTAGTTTATTTTTTGTTTTATATATTTAATTGTTAGTATTATTATATTGTTTTTACTTTTTGATTAATGTTTATTCTAACAAACTAACCTAGTTATTAACAACTAACTTAATTATTAATCATTAATTAATTAATTAATGATTAAGTTATTATTAACAAGTCTAACATAAATCTAACTATACTAAATTTAATTATTAACAATATTAACCTATTGATTTTTGTTTATCCTAAGTTTGTTTTATGCAGGGATGAGTGGTGGTCGAGATGAGTTGAAGGATGAGGGAATGAAGGGCACAACAAGGTGATGAAGGATCAGGCAGGGTGATGAAGGATTAGGCGAAACAGATGAAGGGGAAAATGGAATCAACCGAGCCAGATATCTTCATCACGGGAGCAACGCCAAATCAACAGTCGAAGAATCGAGTTACCTATGATTATAGGTCCCCAACATAGGCTCCACCTAG
>ML809708.1:24806-47954 GCA_009831015.1 Picea engelmannii | reverse complement strand
TTTCAGTTCATGACTGGCAAATGAGGAATGATTTTGACCACACAGGTCATCCAACCGATCAGCTGACTGCTACATTGTTTCAAATGAAATTTCCTAACTTTCTATGTGCTTATCCTTCAACATTTGTTCAAGAGTTTCCTTCAAAATTTGAAATGAATTATAATCTAATGGGACAGAATTACATTCAACTTTTTCAAATCTTGTTTCGAGCTCTAGACTTCCATCTAGACTTTGAAAATCAAGGGAAATTAGTGACTGTGATTTTGGGTCTAAAACAGATCCCATGTCATCAATGACGTCCTTTATTGACTCATCAGAAATTTTTTTGTCTTCGATATTTACATGTTGCCTAAAGTTTCTTTTCAAAAATTGAAAAGATGAGAAACATAAGGGCAAAGATTTTTCCCTTACTCTGAAATTTTCTGCATTTTCCTCATCGCTGTCATGATTGTTGTGCAAAGATTGATTGCCATATCTGACTTGTAATTGATCTTATTCCTGCCAATGACATGCTGCTGATTGCTTTGAATAGTCCACATTTATTTCAGCCTCATGCTCATCATCATACTGATCACATTGGCGTAGATTATCCAAGTAAGGAATGTCATCAAACATGCACATCATATCAGCTGGTTGTTTCTCTGCAAGTTGACATGGAGCTTCATCTTTGACTATGTCATGAATTGAATACATGAAAGAATCATTATCCAAACCATGGTACCAAGGGTGAGCTGCAAAATGTTTGGGAACATTGACCTTTTCTTTCTCTGAAAGCAATGGAACCTGATGTCCTTGAACATCAAGTTTTTCTCTTATGCTAATCTTCTGCATCATCTCTTCCATGGTGCTAGCCAAAACGTCTAGTTTATCTTCTGAAGATTTCAGCTACTCCTTTTCTTTGTTCTTTACCTTTGACCTTTTGATCAGCAAGTGGGCCTCCACATCAATTGCAATGTTTTTCATTTCTTCAAGTGTTGCAGTGTTCCTTTCTCTTAATTGGAATGCCATCTCAGGATTGAAGACATTAGGGTAATGCAAGTGAGATGATCCTGGGGTTGGCCTTATATCAGTAGGCATTGCATGATATACCTTATTGAATCTTTCTGAAAACTAAGGTACTGTCTCCCTTGGCTATCTTTTCAAATGGTCATATTCTTTTAGGATGAGAAAGACATTTCTCATTATCACCCATCGATCTAGGAAATTTTTTACAAACTGATGGAAACTGCTAATGCTTGCATCTGGAAGATTCTTAAACCAATTCTTGACTTTACCTTGCAATGATAGGGAAAAAATTCTGATGCAGACATCATCATCTTCTACCTCAAACGGATCAAGAAAATCCTCAATATTTTGAATATGCTTTTTAGCAGTGATTTTCACATTTTCTCCATCAAACCTGGGTAAATTATTGATGTAATTGACAAGGAGGTCGGAGGAAAATGTAGAGGCTTGTATCTGTCTGGGATTTTTGCAGGTATAGGAGGTGAAGTAAGAGGCTTACAACCATCTGGAGTTTTATCACGAGTGGGAGATAAATCAGGAGGCTTTTGTCTCACTAGGCTTTCTGCAGGTGTATGAGTATGTACATGATCTACAATTGGGGATCTAATCTCTTGAGACTCATCAATTAGTAGGTGGTCAATGCAATCTTCAACAATGTACTTTTGATCAGGATTGAATAAGATAAGACATAATTACAAATAAAACCAAAGATGTCTTGAATGCAATTTGGGCTTGAGTACCTAATCTTTCTTGGCTGCTTGGTCATGCTTTAGGTTATTCCTCTAGTGGAGTCTTTGAGTAGAAACTATTTGGAGCTGATTGGAGTCGCCAGGTGAATGATCTTAGCCTTCTTGTGTCTACTCACTGTCCACCATCAGTGATCAGATCTGGAACTTGAAGTGCACTACTGGGGAAAGTTCCCCAGTATGGTCGTCATTCTGTTAGCGCTCTGTAATTTGACTAAGGATGTGGAGGCAGTCACAGAGGCAACATCAAAATCACTTCGAGTCTCGGATCTAGCCCTCCAAGACTCATAGAGGGATCTCTCTATCTGATATAGCTTTATTTTGAATAGGTATTAGGCTAGCTAATGGGTTCAGAGTTTGTATTTTTTAATTGGTTTGGTTGGAGGAGGAGAAAAGGGCCATTGGGAAATGGAGTCACAATTTGAGATTTAATCAAAATAAAATCCTACAGACAACCTTATAGGGCAAGGTAGGCAAACTACCAGATCTCGTAAAATTAAATGAAATGAAAGAGGAGGAAAAATAAATGATCAATTTAGCAACAGAGAAATGAAGAATTATTCCATTGAATATCAGAAGAAAACATTAATATTATCTGCAACTAAAAACAAAGTGTATTTTTCAACAAATCTACTCATAAACTTCTGCCAAATAATAAGGAAAGAAAAAAATTGGAAACAAAGAATTTTTTTTACAGGAGGAGCACTTCACCACTATATTTGACATAGGAATCGTGTAACCGCTGTGACTATATTATTGAATTGATGAAAATATAGATGGCTCTGTGAGATCTGATACAAGATTTAAATCATGGTCCCTGATCGATCCACCCTTTTTACTCTATTACAAACATATATATAAATCACAAACACAATCCTTAGGCTTAGGAGATCGAATTCGATCCTTCTGGCCGAAAATAACAAGTAAATCCCAAAGATCTAGAACTGCAAATTTGGTCGAATCTGTTGAAAATAGGGGTACGCTCAGTCATTGATTTCTCCCAATCGGTGAAACCTGTGAAAAACCCAAAGGAGTTTATTTTATATTATCTTTTCTGGAGAAAAAACCTCGTTCAATTTCTCAAATTTCATCTCCACCTCGCTGAAACAGCTCTCGCAAAATCGGGACTGTAACAGGAAAAAACAAAAATCCGAAAAATGAGGCTGAAAGACAGCTTCGATTCTCCCAAGCAATGGCACCTTTGCAAAATTTGGAAGAGATTTTTGTTCTTCAGACCATGCTAAACAAAAACCTCTCTCGGGTTTTGAAAATCTATCTCTGGTTTCCTAGAATTCGCTTCGCAAGCCGAGGTGTCAAACAAACAAAAAATGAGCGGTTTTGAAAAATTGGGGAAAGTGGTTTTTTGGGGAAAGGTGGTATTCCAGACCCCCCTAAGGTGGTAAGTGGTATTGGGAGGGGGTGGGGGGGAGTCCGAAATCACCAGTGGGTGACAAGTGTCCTCGGTGGTTTTGGATATCGAAGCCCCCCTTCTAGTTAAAGTTCGGATGGCAAGGGGGGGTCCGGAATTTTTTATGTCCGTTGATTTTTTTTACTTGGGATAAGTGCATAAGGTGCACTTTTATTTTATTTTGTTTGTTTTTTGTTTGTTTTGTTTTTTATTTTATTTTATTTATTAAGTTTATTTTTACTTGTTTTTTTGTTTTTAATTTTTATTTTGTTTACTTTTTATTTATTAATTGTAGTTTTATTTAGTATTTGTGTTTTATATTTATTTAATATATGTCTTTATTTACTTTTCATTTTATTTTTGGTTTTATTTTAATATTTTGTTTTTTTAGACTTAGGATAATTAGTAGTTTTCTTTATTTTTATTATTTTTAATTTAGTTAATGTTTTGTTTTGTTTTAGTTTATTTTTTGTTTTATATATTGTATTGTTAATATTATTATATTGTTTTTACTTTTTGATTAATGTTTATTTTAACAAACTAACCTAGTTATTAACAACTAACTTAATTATTAATCATTAATTAATTAATTAATGATTAAGCTATTATTAACAAATCTAACATAAATCTAACTATACTAAATTTAATTATTAACATTATTAACCTATTGATTTTTGTTTATCCTAAGTTTGTTTTATGCAGGGATGAGTGGTGGGCGAGATGAGTTGAAGGATGAGGAAATGAAGGGCGCAAAAAGGTGACGAAGGATCAGGCAGGGTGATGAAGGATCAGGCGAAACAGATGAAGGGGAAAATGGAATCAACCGAGCCAAATGTCTTCATCACGGGAGCAACACAAAATCAGCAGTCGAAGAATCGAGTTACCTATGATTATAGGTCCCCAACATAATCATTGATGAAAATGATAATAGGACATCCGTGAGCAAATGAAGGAAGAATGACCATCATAGTAAGTTTTCATTGATCACATCCTTCTTTTCTTTATCAAGTACTTCATCCAGTTATTTCACCTCTTTCACTAGAAAGGTTTAACCGAAGACTGATAATTCCTTTTTTCTTCTTACCAAGTCTTGTTGATCCTTCCACCACCCACTGTCTTCTTTCTAAAATCTTATTTCTTGTATTTATTTTATTTATGGTCCATGGGAGCCACATTCCCAGTCTTTAAGAAAAACACATTTACATTTTCAGGAATATGTAACAGACTATATATTTTTTGAAATTTCAAGAGAACTACTTTGGGAACAATCTCGAATGTGATTTATAACCATATTTTTAGAATATAAAGTATTTGAGATTGATATATCAATATATTTATTTGAGCTTCCCATGTATCCACTTTGTTAAAGTTCTCTTGTGCATGCGAATCATCTTCTTTTGTTTTTATGTGATCATAATCGTTATCTTAAAACTATGATGGATGTGAGGAAATTTTGTTTAATTACTTTAAATATGTGATGTGTGTGATTCCTGGTCCTTTCTCAGGAACTTTTCTTTAAAATAAAACAAAAACATTTTCCCTTTATTTACTCGCTATAATTATATTTCTTTGAATTACTACGATGGACTTCTGTCAAGAACCACATTCTGAATATTTAAAGAACTCAAGAGAATATATAGAGGAGTACCACCTCTATAAGAACGCAAGGGGATTTATATCCTCGTGAAGTTGTCGTTTCAGTCCTAACGGATTCAAGTGTCAATATGCTTCTTAACCATAATTCGAGGCTTCCATATTCAAGAGGGAATATCTCCTCAACCGTGAGGAACCACGTGGCGTACCACCTACCGCTAGAAACAACATGATGAGGAACATCCATATATGAGGGTTGTGCATGCATTTACAATGTACTTCACACTCTTTTTCTTCAAACAACTTCGGGCTTCATGAACACACCTTTGGGGATTCTTAACCACTTAACCATATTTCTATGGATTCGTGTATAATTCTTTAAAGTGTCTTCTCGTGAGGGACATGCTTAGAGATACACCATAAGAGGACCACTTTGGAGACTTCTCCAAAACACCCATTTCTTGGACTTCTTCTAGGATTGACATCTAGTGTTGACATCAATGACAACTAACTTATCAACAATATCCCCCTTTGGCATTGATGGAAACACTCACACTCCCCTTGTGACCAATGCTCTTGATCTTCTCTCTCCTCATGTTTCTGTCCCCCTTTAACATCAATGGAAAAGGGTAGATCTCTTTGGGGTTTCTTCCCTTGTATTCATGCTTCTGATCTTTCTCTCCTGATATTTCTCTTCCCTTTTGATATCAATAGCAAAGAGTGACTCCCCCATATAGTATACCTTCTCTGAAAAATTTGTCTACGTCTTCATGCGCTCTCCCTATATTCATGCTTATGATATTTCTCTTTTGATTTTTTTCTTTCTCTTCCCTTTCGACATGAAGGGTAACTTCCTCCAATAATTTCTCTCCCCTTGTCTTCTTTTGTAATATGTCATGTGAATCAATGTGGGGATTCTTGTATATGATCTATTTCAATTCTTCTGGTTCTCTTTGTACATAGGTGCTTCCTGATGATGTAAACCACTATCATATATAAAAAGCATTCATATTAAGATTCCATAATTACCGACTTCAAGTCTTCAAGGCTTGTCATATTCACTAAACTGACATCAATGACATGATCATCCAACAATCTTCTCTTGTCCATATAACTCTTTCTGATAGTTTCTCTCTGTCTTGTTGTTCCTTTCACTTCTTTCCTTCATGTGACTAGATGGTTTCACTTGCTTTACTTCTGAGTCATATGCTTTAAAATGAATCCATATTCCTTTCTACAATTTTCTAAGCTCATGCATTCATCCATTGTCATGTATATTAACTGATTCATGTCAAGTATTGTCTACTAGACCTTCCAAATATCTCATGAAATCATGTTTGTTAATATGTCATAACAACTATCCATGACTCTGCTATGCAACTTCACACACTGCTAATCCATCTGTTGTTGCTTATACCCCCCCCCTCCCCCCCTCTTTAATATTCACATTGTTGGGAGTCTCCAAGCTGAATGGATTATAATGATGGATTAAGTCGCTCTGATGCAGATTAATCATTGACATATTCCTCTTTACGTGTAGATTCATCATGATTTTTCACTACTGCAAATCCCGAGAGTATGATTTATGGGAGTACTTCATTCACCTGCTCTTTATTTACCTACACTTTTTATTCTTTCTTTCTTCTCCGAATATTCTTGTACATGATATCAGTGTTTTCTTTCATGGAAGCATCCATCATGCTTCTAACGTCACAATCTATGTGTCAAAAGTTGTGGCATTTGTAATATTGAATATTGTATGGAGACACATAAACATTTATTTCTTGAACATTTCTTCCATAAGCTCTGCAATCTAAAGATTTATATCCAAATTTATTACAAGTAAAAGAATAAACAGGAAAGAAACTTTGATACCTGGGGGTAAATGATATTCTTTGTGATGTAGTGCTTCTGGATTCATGCCTTGGCTGATCTCAATCTTCTCTTCTGTTGTTTATTTCACAATGATTGAAGGTTCTTTGATACCTAGGGATAAAAGGTCTTCTTTAAGATACACCTCTTTTGTATTCATTCCTCTTTGAATCTTGTTGACCATGATTCCTTCCTTTGATAATGTCTACATAATTCTTAGCCTTCTCTTCATTCTTCATTTCCAACAACCTGGAACACTTCTCTTCAACATTATTTATTGGTGGTGTGAATCTTTCTCTCTCTTCGACATTTTTTTTGGTATTGGTATTTGCATCTTCCTTACATGAGGTCTCACTAGTGTATCCAAGACCTATTTTATTGAATGGTGACCTTTGAAAGAAGATAATATGTTATAGTACTTGATATCTCTTCAAGTTATTATTGATCTTGTCAACTTCAACTCTTAATTAGGCAACTTCTTCTTCAAGCTTCTCACAATATTCTTCTTTCTTCATCATCTGGATCTTCATTACTTCTTCCATTCTCTTTACTTCTTCAAGTTTGGTTTTCAAGGAGATTATCTCTTTTTCAAGTTTTCTTTATCTTTTACTAAATTTTCCTTCAAGCTTGATTATGTCCTCAGATCTTTCCTTAGGATGATTTATCAAAATATCTTCCCACTTCTCTGCTTCCTTTCTTTGTGATATGATTTCGGATTCCAAACATTGTTTCTCTTTCAACTGATCCTTCAGAGTTTCTTCAATTACGTTGGATTCTTCCAAATGATCATTTATATTTATGATAAATTGCTTGACTTATTCAAAACCTTCCTTTAGCTACATCAATTCTTCTTTGAGGGACATGCTTTCCCACCTTCATTTTCTTAGCTCACTTAAAGAACTGATTAGTTCAACCTCAATATCCGCTACGCCTACTTCACAATCTTCTTCTTCTAAAGCTATCTGACATGATGAACACATTTCTTCTCGTTCTATCCCTATATCTTATTTATCATTCTCTGGCCCTGTGATATGATGGGATCCCTTGGAATAGAGATTATGTAGATTATACAAAAGTTATTTTCTTGATGAACATTGTCCCAATTTGTCTTTTACTGCATCAGGTAATCCTTCCAGATGAAATCCATTGTTAATTTGTTGTTTCTTTTCAATTCCTTCTTGGCTAAAATATTTGGTTTCTTTGAAGCAATGTATCCTGTAACAACTCATTTCCAAACACAAAATCCATGTGCCTGTAAAAATGTTTTCATCCTTATATTCCTCATCTCATAATTTTTACCATACTGACCATCAAATATTGGTATTCCATTATCTRCGTATCTATTACCCATGATCTACCTTCCAACGATGATATTGATTCTTGAATGACCTGATCTGGTACCAATTGTTGGAATATTCACCAATACTAAGAAGGGGGTGTGAAACAATATTGAGCACTTTTTACCAATTTAATTCACARCATTAACTTATCAATAATTCCATTCACTTATTATTTCATTTAATATATCATAAACATATAACCATAAACAATGCATCACAGCATAACAGTTAGAAAAACARGATCGCAGGGCAATAAAATAAAACAAATGTGGAAATAAAACACAGAAGATACACAATACAATAGAGACACAGATATATGTGGTTCACYCAGTGTGGGCTATGTCCACCAGAGAAATTTCCAGGTCCTTTCTTTCTATTATCCAACAAAATGAAGGGATACAACCTACAACACACCCATTGTAACTTCCTCTTCTTTCTCTCATAGTATCCTCTCCCAGAATAAACATGGTTGAAAACAAATACTTGTGAATCAGGAAGATAATCAGGCTCCACAACCAACAATATCCCACTTAGAGAATGATCTCACCAACTCCACCACTGATGTATCTAATGGACTATGATCCTTCTTAGACCTGAAAAATTTCTCATCTTCACCTTCATGCTTGAAGACCAACTGAAACTGAGCAAGAACTCAATTTCTCCCTGGTTACTCCCTTTGCTAACATGTCTGCAGGATTTTGGCTAGTGTGTATCTTTTCCAATTTCAAATTTCCATATTCCAAGACTGATCATATTAAATGGTACTTGAGCTTTATATGATTATTGTTCGAATGGAAGGATTAGTTATTTGCAAGATGAATGACACTCTCACTGTCATAGTACAACCTGCTATTCTCCTTCTTATTTCCCAATTCCTCCATAAACCTCTGTAACCAAATCATTTCTTTACTAGCCTATGTAGCAACAACATAATCTGCCTCTATTTTTGAAAGTGAAACAACCTTTTGCAGTTTCAAAATCCAACTTATTGATGTTCCACCTACAGTAAAAACATACCCTATGGTGCTCCTCCTGCTAACTTTATCACTTAGCATATTTGAATCAACATATCCCTGTAGAACATTGTCTGAACCTCCAAAACATAATGCATGAGTAGAAGTACCTTTCAAATACCTGAGAATCCACTTTACTTCCTCCTAATGTTCTTTACCTGGATTGTTCATATATCTACTCACAACTTCCACTGCATGTGCAATATTTGGTCTTGTGCAAACCATCACATACATCAATATGCCAACAGATGATGAATAAGGGACCTTGGACGTGTATTCTATCTCCTCATGTGTCTTGGGACACATTTCTTTGGTTAATTTGAAATGGATGGCCAAAGGTGTACTAACTGGTTTTGCATTCTGCATTCTAAACCTCTCCAACACCTTCTCTATGTACTCACCCTGAGACAATGTCAATTTGTGATTTTTCCTATCTCTTTTTATTCTCATCCCAAGTATTTTCTTTGTAGCACCCAAATCCTTCATTGCAAATGAATTAGATAATTTCTTCTTGAGAACATTTATATCCTGCATATTAGACCCTGCAACAAGCATGTCATCTACATACAATAGCAAGATAATATAGCTTCCATTTTCTATCTTTTTAAAATAAACACAATGATCATAATGACATCTACTATAAACTTGTTCTATCACAAACCTATCAAACCTCAAATACCACTGCCTTGGAGCTTTCTTTATGCCATACAAGCTCTTCTTCAACCTGCATACCAAATTTTCCTTCCCTTTGACCTCATACCCTTATGGTTGCTGCATGTAAATCTCTTCCTCCAAATCCCTATGGAGAAAAATTGTTTTTACATCTAACTATTCAAGATGCAAATATTCTACTTCCACAAGACTTAAGATAGTCCTAATTTAAGTCATTTTAACAACAGGAGAAAATATTTCATCAAAATCTATACCTTTATTTTGTGCAAACTATTATAGAAAGATTTTCCTCACCATTGCTATCTTGCACAGAGGGCCTTTTTCCATTTCCCTATGTAGACTTATCAACCTCTTTTTGATAAATCCAGAGCCAAAAATATATATTTTTCCACATATATGCTCCCTAACTGCTTTGCAAGATGCGTATATGCTTGTTGCTCCACTACAACTCGCGTATATTGGGATTTGTGACAGAAAATATAAAATGAGGTCGGGTTTCCATGTCACGACAGAAGATCTCTGATCTTTGGCCTTCCATATACTAGAAACGTTCCAACTCGGCCTTTCAGTTTCATTCTGGAGGCTATAAGAGCACAATTTTGAGCTATGGAAAAAGAGGAGAAAGCATTCAACTTTGACAGCAAAGTTACTCTGGAGAAATTACTTCATATTGAGTCTGCATCCCTTTGTCCCTCAAGTCTGAACACAATGTTCAACCCCCAAGATCTTTCCTTATTATCAAGATGACCTCATTACCTCTTTTCTATGAGCTTTCCTTTGGTGGAGGATTGAAGTGGTGGAGACCCAGTTGGAAGGAACTTGGTTTCTTGGTTTCGAACTGTGCCGACACGGAAGTCTGTAATGTTGATACTTCTATTGATCAATTATTAATAGAAATACTCCTTTCCCATCCTATCAATATATTGCAAATATATGATTATTATCCATGGGCATGTTTGTAATGTTTATTAATGGATTGTGCTATTTTATGTGCTAACTCATTTTATATATTTTCACTCTATACTTGCATTGCTTGTTTGTTGAGAACTTCTTGCAGGTGTAAAGCTTTGGGTCAAAGTGCTCAACGGTGGAACGACATCAAACGATTGGACTGAGGTACGCTTCTTCCTTGTATTTCACATTATTTTATATAGCACATGTTGGAATTGAGTTGATTTCTATAGTCATACTTATCTGTTGTGGTTTACCCTTGGCCATAAAGAGTTTTTCCCTTGTAACAGAAATGGTGACTCCATTGGGGATAGATCTTCCTTCTAAGGGTTGAAGTATTTTTTCTTCTTACATTGCTCTTTTTCCTTTGTGTTTCTTTTCGTATCACAGTTGGACAGAGTCTATTCACTCTGGGCCTTAGTTTTTCATTCTTTTACCCTTGCCTAGCCTTGTTTTAAAAGATATACGCCCTTTTTTCCCTGACAGTCATGTATAAATGCTTGTTGTCCCACTGCAAGAGGCGTATATATGCCCTTTTCTCTTGAACAGTCACGTATACCACTTACCCTTGCTTGCTTTCTTGGTTTAGTGACTGTTGGGTAGGTTTTGAGGATCACTGAGCCTTCTTAGGTCTCTGTGGTGCTTGTTGAGATTATCTGGGATGACAGGAAACCTGTTTGGAGTTGAATTTTTGGGCGGCATCTTTCTCTTTGTTTTCCATTTTTTATTTTTCCTTGGTAGTTGGGTTGTTTGCTTAGCTTCTTGATATTATGCTCGAGTGATTGCTTTTATACACAGTAGAAGTTATATATCAAGTCGCTTATCAGTCCATGCATTTTATTTTTAATACATTGAAAATACAAAAAAAAAAATAGGTATTTTGCATTGGTTGGTATTTTTGTCTTGGAACCTTTATCATTAGCTTATCACATTTAGCGAAAGATCACATTTTACTTCTGAGTTGCAGAGTTAAAAATTGAAGATTGCACTTTTTTTATTTACCATATCATTCACTAAAAAGTTAAAGTCATGCTTTGCATTATATCTATTTTTATTTTTATGCAGAGTCATAACACCATGAGTTTCATTTTCATACCTTTTTGAGTAATCACAGCCAATAAAATTTATGCTTTAAACTAAAATTGATTAGTAACTATTTTATTGTTTAAGGTGCACAAACTAGCCTAGGATTTAGTGCCTTGGAATAGAATTTTGTGAGTAAACTTCTCCAAGGCAATTAAATCAACATATGTGTCTGAGATAGGGAGTTGAGAAATCCATTTTATAATTGGTAATATTAGGAGGCTCTGCTCACATCGGAGTTAAACATGAGTTCGCATGAAGTTTGTTGAAGGGATAACCCCTGGATACTCACCTAGCATTAGAGATATTTCTGTGGATTTATTTGTGTTTGGGGATCTTGCTAGTATCCATACCTCTGTGAGAGGTGGTACTTTCAAGGTTTTGGGCTTTGCTACCCTACCCATATGGTAATCCAGACTTATGATTGTTCACCTATGCATCGGTTATATAGTGGTTGATTAGTTGTTTGACTTAGGTTTCTCATAGGTTACTTACAGGGGTTATTTTGCTTGTATCATGGGTCATATAGGGGTCGAACAACACACAACCTTTATGCAAGATTACCTCTCCGGGGGGATCTGACCAACTGGTTGTTAAGCCTACGAGGGCCCTTATAACCGATTTTTTTACCTCCAAAATTTAGCGGGGAGTCTCAGGTCCCTCCTGGACGAGGCATACCTTCTTTAGCGAGGGAGGCTACTCAACCACTTTATCCTGTTTGCATGCATATTGGTTGTTTGACTTTTTGGTATGCTCTTTGATTACTAGTTGGCCTTAGGATATATTTTTATTTGTTGAGAGTCATAAGTCGTCATGGAGTCAGACCATATTCCTCGTAGGTCCCGTCAGTTGTTACAGTTACCACTGGTTTTCGAGCTATTGCCTTCTAAAAGGCATAGAGTTATTAGGAGTGGTACACACACATCCACTTTTCAGACTTGTGATCTCACAAGGATGAGTACTGAGTCTAGTCTTCAGAACACTGGGAGTTCATCAAATCCCAATCCCACTATAGTTAATTTCACTTCTTCGACACCTGCAACTACTACAGTTACAGTGCCAGAGGCCTACACTGGTACTATGGTTTGGCCCATAGTCAATGCTTCGTCTCTTGCCTCTAACCCTTTTTGGGGTTTTGGCCACTCACCGAGTTACAATGTTTAGGCCATCCCCATGGCTACTAGTCCATTTTCTTATGGTATGCCAAGTTTCACTTCGCAGTTGTCGACTACCATCCCAGCTGCTGGCCATAACATTAGCCTTGGACCTGGGGGCACTACACCTCCTTACACTCCTTTTTCGTTTAGTAGCTCTCATGTTCCCCAAGTGAATCCTAATGTAGGAAGTGTCCCATTCCTTAACCCCAAGTCTAATCCTTCTACGGTTGGATGGAACAACCAAGCTAGAAGACAAGTTCCACCTTATATCCCTATCCCCTCAGTGTCGAATTCGACCAATACTTTTGGCATAACGAATCCACTTCAATCCTCCGGATTCCCACCTGGAGGAGGTCAGTATTATGTCTTAGGCACCCCCCAACCTAGATCTAATCCAGTTGGGGGCATTTTTAACAACCCTCAGTTTGGAGCTAATCCAACTGGGGGCAATTTTCATAACCCTTATTAGAACACTCCTGCCGGAATGATGCCCAATCCATCTTTCACGAATCTTCCCGGAGGAGGGTCTTTTAATTCTGGACAAGGTTCTGGACCTTACCAGAATCCTGGATGGAACACAGCTCCTAATACTCAGTCTTTTGCAAGAGGATGGGGTCAGGTGTCGCAACCCCATATTCCCTTTCTAGCCACGCTTAATCTGCCAGATTTGTCTAAAATAATGAATGACTCGGTGAGTCATGATCCCACATTCCCCCCTGTCCCCACCAAGCTTCCATCAGAAATTCCAAAGTTTGAGGGTAATAATGGCGAGGACCCTGGTGATCACGTCACTACTTTTCACCTCTGGTGCTCATTGAATTCTTTGAATCACGATTGTTTCAGTGCACTCTTATCAGGATTGTGTCACAATGGTATATTGAGCTACCTAGGGGAACATATGGGTCTTTTCAACAGTTAGTGCTAGCCTTTCTTAAAAAATTTCAACTACCCGTTCGTTATGATGTTGGCCTTGAATTTTTTTCAACTTTACGCCAGGGTTCTGACACTCATATTTCAGACCATATCCAAGAATGGCATAAGTGAAGACATTTAGTTAAGACTCCCATACCCCTAGCCTTTCTTTTAGAATAGTTTTTAAAGTCTTTGCATGCTCTTATTTCAAAGGACGTTGCTACTTCCGGGGTCTTCAGCAAGGAAGAGACCATTTTTAGAGCCCAACAATTCGATTTGATCTATACTTAGTCTAGGATGTTATACCACCTTCTTCCTGACACACCGAGGTCGACTCATGATCCTAGACAGAGTCTTGGGCCCCATGTCGATGGCATTGTGGGGTCCACCAATGTAAAGTCCGTAGACTCGGAAACAAAGTCTGTTGGAGGACCAGCTTCATCTAGATCCTCCAAACCCACCCAATTGGTGGATGTACATTCTGTACAATCGTCGAAAAACCCAAATGGTGACCAACAAACAGATGGGAATAAATAGAAAGGTCGAAATAATCATAGAGGTGGGAAGAATAAACCCAAGGACAAGGATAATAATGGAAAACAGAACGATAATGATGGAGAGGGCAAGAAATAAAAGCGTAAGGTTAAGTTTCCTTGTAAACTTTGTACTGATGGTCACCTTACACACTTATGCCCCAAACTTGTAGAGGTTGTGAGGATTTTAAATCTTCCACCCATTGTGCTAATGAATCATTTTCCTCACAACCATCACTTAGCCTCGAGTTCTTCGGATGTCGGAAATTCGCCTGGTGGGAGTCAAAACCCACCACTACAAGATGGCGAATGTATTTGTATCAATATGGTCGATGAAAAAATTGATATAGCCACTCGCTCTCGAGATTACAACTCTTCAAAAGCTAGTACCAACCTAGAAGCTCCTCCTCCACCCTCGGAGATGAATTTACAGATCGAGAAACCAGAGCCACCACCTCGTATTCCGAAAGGAGTATTCAAGTGATCTACCCATAACCCTAATGCTAGAGCCACCCAAAACTACTCTATTGTTGAGGATCTGGGCCAAACACCTTGCGCAATGTCTGATTTGGAGGTACTCCAGACGTGTCCATCATAGAGGAATGCCTTACTCTCTACCTTAGGAGCTCTAGAACCTAGTGGCTCGAAGATCATCAAGTTTGATGTCATGGACATGAAGCCTTGCTTACCCTACCATGTGTCTTTCCAAATCCACGTGGAGTATTCTAAATATACCATCAAATGAGTGGTCGTTGATGAAGGTGTTGCCACTTGTGTGATGTCCTTAGTCTGTTGGAAATCTATCGGTTCTCCAACCCTTTCAAAGTCATCGACCATGTTGACTGCATTCGATGATCATTCCTTCTGCCCTCATGGTATTCTCCCTGCCTTTCTGGTCCAGTTAGGTCAGAATATGGTAGAGGTGGAAGTAGAGGTAGTTGATGCACCTCTCAATTATAACCTGTTACTAGGTCGCAATTGGACTTATGCTATGGTTGTCGTCGTATTGTCCATTTTCTGCATGCTTTGTTTTCCTCATTAGGGGGATATTGTGACGATCGACCGGTTTTCCTTTGCGTACTCTATCCTGAACGCATCTATTGGACCATCGATCCATGTGGTCGACAATTCTCAACCGAAAACTGAGAATATCGATGTCATAATGTATTCTTTCCTCATGGGTACTTTCGACTTCTCAGCACTGACTCGCCACATTTATGCCATGTCTAGTACGCCCGCTTTAGTAGAGAAGTCCATCCCTTTCCACACTTCTTATTTTAGTGACCCTTGGACCCTACCTTCTCTGACTTCATCGATTGAAGTTCAGTCACATGTTGGCATGGCTATGCCACTATCGGCAACATAGATTGCATATCAAGCTATCCTTGACTCTTCTGCCAATCCCAATCCTGTTCCCTCACAAATGGTCGAGGAGGATCTAGTTCTTAGGCCCGTGTGGGCCACTTCGTTATCTTGTTCACATGATTTCTTGGATGAGACTTTGCCTTCGGACAAAGCCATCCTTGAAGCCATGAATGTTTCCGAGAGACCTTGGGATGATATGCATCATCGATCTTATTTTCTCCCAAGTCTTGAAATAATTGAGGAAGATGATTTTAGATCTACCTTGAGTGAGATAGTCGCTCATGCCATAGTTCCACTTGATACACATGGAATTTACACCGAAGGTAATATGGCGAGTATTTCTCCTACCGTCTAGATCGATATCTCTCGTACCCCTGGAAAGATCAAAAATATAAATATAGGTGAAGATTTTTTTCCAGAAGAGATTTCGATCTTCACCAACCTCTTCAAAGAATTTCGAGACATATTCGCTTGGTCATATGAAGAGATGCCAGGGATCGACCCCCGTATTGTTGAACATGAGATTAGGACTTATCGAATGCTAAACCCATTCAACAATGTCTTAGATTTGTTAATCCTAGGAAGGCCCCCACTATTAAGGCAGAGGTAGAGAATCTACTTAATGCCGACTTTATCTACCCAGTTCCCTTGAACGAATGAGTATCCAACCCCGTTCCCATGAATAAAAAGCAAGGAACCATCCACGTGTGTATGGACTTTCGTGACTTGAACAAGGCATGTCCTAAAGATAACTTCCCCATGCCTTTCATTGATCAGATTTTTGATGAGTGTGCGGGAAGTGAAATATTTTCTTTTATGGACATATTTTCAGGCTATAACCAAATCCAAATCAAACCCAAAGACCAACATAAGACAACATTCATATGTCCTTGGGGCACGTTTGCATACCGAAAAATTCCTTTTGGCCTAAAAAACGTCGAAGAAACCTTCCAACGAGCCATGAATTTCGCTTTTCATGATATCAAACACATATTCAAAGCTTACCTCGATGCTCTTGTTGCTCAATCTCGTAAGAGAGTGGATCATGCTACGCACCTTCGACTAGTTTTTGAAAGATGCCACTACTATAGAATCCGACTCAATCCTCATAAATACATCTTTTGCGTTATATCTAGTTGTCTCTTAGGATTCCTAGTCTCCGAGATAGGGATCATGGTAGATTCACTTAAGGTTGATGCAATTCTTCAGTTGCCTCCCCCATGCACAATTAGACAACTTCAAGGTTTACAGGGGAAAGCTAACTTTTTGCGTCGGTTTATTGTGAATTATGCCAATATCACTAAGGGTTTCATGTGCCTATTGAAGAAAGACACCCCATTTATCTGGGATGAGCAATCCCAACAGTCTTTTGACACTTTAAGGAAATCCTTGGTATTGGCCCCTCTGCTGAAATCTCCTGATTACAGTAGAGATTACTTGTTGTATATCACCATGTCTGAAGAGACCATTGGTATGGTTCTAGTTCAGGATGATGATGAGCTCCGCGAGCATGTCATCTACTATCTCAGTTGAAATTTAGTTGGTCCTGAACGTAATTAATCGCACATTGAAAAGATAGCTTTGGTTGTCGTCACGCAGTCCAACGTTTACGACACTATATATTTCTTTGCAAAAATATTGTGGTTGCGTATGTTAATCCATTTCAATACGTCCTCACTAGATGTATCATAGGCGGAAAATATAATAAATGGATTGTCATCTTACAAGAATTTGATCTCTACTTTGCTTCGGCCAAGTCCAAGAAATCACTAGTTTTTGCAGAGTTAATATCTGATTTCCCATTATTAGATGAAGATGTTATTCATGTTGATTCGTTCACAGATGAACACATTTTCCTTGTCTCTTCGTCTGACCCCTGGTATGGAGATATTGTTTTATATCTTCAAACCCTGAACTTTGCTCAGCATCTCTCACGAGATGATCGACGATGTGTTAGATACCAAGCCAAAAAGTATACAATCGTTGGCAACACTTTGTATTGTCAAGGAATATATAGTATCTTACGTCATTTCTTAACTCATGAGGAAGCCGATTTAGTACTTAATGATTGCCACAAAGGGGCTTGTGGTGGTCATCTATCCGGGCTTGAGACAACCCAAAAAATCTTGCGAGCCGATTAATTTTGGCCCACCATATTTAAAGATTGTATTGAAGTAGTTAAGAAGTGTCACCCCTGCCAGGTGTTCACTCGAAAAATGCGCTCGCACCCAACCCCTCTTCACCCAGTCATTATCGTCAATCCCTTCACCAA
Organism: Picea engelmannii; assembly: GCA_009831015.1. Classification (NCBI taxonomy): domain Eukaryota; kingdom Viridiplantae; phylum Streptophyta; class Pinopsida; order Pinales; family Pinaceae; genus Picea; species Picea engelmannii. The sequence goes on along the minus strand of ML809708.1, from coordinate 30,032 downwards.
GTGGGAAGTATATTTCATTGATTAAAAACCAACTTCGGCTGGGGGGGCATCAACACATTATCATGGCTATCGACTTCTTCACCAAGTGGGTTGAATCCATGCCTACCGTGAAATCCAATGGTAAGACTACAACGTTTTTTGTATTCAACCAAATTATCGCCCGGTTCGGTTTCCCGAGTGAGATTGTCACTGATCATGGAAGAAATTTTCAAAATGAAATGATGATAGAACTATTGTCTAAGATGGGGTTTAATTACCCCTAGGAAAATGGGCAAGTAGAGGCCGTCAATAATTCTCTCAAGACCATCTTGAAACAAACTGTCAGTTAGAGCAATTCCAACTGGCACATCATGTTATATCCCTCACTTTGGGCATACCGAACCTCGGTTAAGACTGCCACTGTTTTTTCTCCTTTTCAGTTAGTACACTGTGTGGATTCAATACTTCTCGTTGAATGTGAAATCCCTTCTCTCAAATTGGCAATTGAGCTCCTACCTGACACTTTGGATTTAGAGCGATGCCTTGTACACCTAGAGATTCTTGACAAGTAGCATCGAGATGCATTTACGGCTATCGAGGCAAACCAGAAATGTGTCAAGGTTTAGTATGATAAGTCTGTCTATCCCCAGTTGTATGATGAGGGTGAATTGGTCCTCTTGTATGACCAAGCCAAAGAAACGCTAGGGGTAGGCAATTTTAAACCCATGTGGCACGGTCCTTATATCGTGCAACATATTCTAGAAAAAGGAGCCTATGAGTTGGAATATTATGAAGGGAATAAATTGGCTGAGCCCAGAAATGGGCTCTACTTAATAAGGTATTATGCTTGAGCCCTAGGCTTGGGTGAAACCCTTTGTATACTAATGAAAATTTAGTGCATATAATCCTTTTCCCCTTTTTTTTCTTTGGCTTGCTTATCGTGTTTTCCCTTTTGTTGGAAGATGTCAACGGAGTCTTTGGCCTATGTAGGATTCACAGACAGAGCCAGTCATCATACATGGAACTTAGCTTCCGCCGCTTGGGTGATTTACTCACCCGAGGGTCTACTGGTGTCTTCAGGTGGCATATGCCTAGGGCCATCCATGAATAATGTGGCCGAATACAGCGTCGTCATAGAATTATTGGGTGATGTTATCTCACATGGTATTCTCTCTATAGCGGTGCACCTGGATTCTTAGTTAGTCATATGTCAGTTGGACAATCGTTACCGTGTGCATGATCCGACATTTCTCCATAAATTCCTACGGGTACGTCTTTTAGAACAACAATTTGATTTTATTACATACTTTCACATTCCTACAAGTTCTAATCATGTATCCGATGCCTACGCTAATTATGTTTTGAATTGGCATTTGTCACATTAATAAAGAAAGAAAACCATTAAATCAATGTACACATTGTAAGATATAAGTATAGCCGAAGATCCCTCTTTATATATTTCCAAACAATATGGTGTTTTATATTACAAGATTGGGGCTAAAACCCTCAAAAATACATATAGAGCCGATATACATGTCCCATGAAATCTATGCCTGTGGCACCGGATGAGTCTTGTGATAGCAAACCACGACATTGGTGAGACGCTAGAAGAGTCGTACCCATGCTATAGGTACACCGACAACCTGCCTCTACATGGCTTCAAGTAGATCCTCCAACTGAACCATAGGAATCCTTTGTGTCAAACACGACAGGTTGCCCTGCAAGTTCTGAAGGACTCTCTCCACCTCTCCTCCCACAACCTCATCTCCCTAGTGCCTCCGCCTATGTCATAGGTGTTGGTGTTAGAAGTCACTCCTGGATTGCAGTAGGAGCAGAGCCTGGCACCCATCAGTTTATGTCATGATTTTTTTATAAAAGGGGTGATCAAATGGAAGTTAACTCAAAACAATATTGTTCTAACTCCGAAACTAGGCCAGGTATGCATGGAAAAGTGAGGTCTTAGTCAAAATTCAGACAGTGAGTTGTAGTAAGGGTGAATAGGAGGAAGACCTGTATGAGAGAAATGCAAAGGTCTGTCGTAAACATCAGGTTTCTAACAGACTGTAGGAGAAAACATCTAAATGCAAGATCTTCTTACATTCAAACGCAGAAAAATGGAGAATGCAACAATGCAACAATAAATCCTTTATCATAACATAATTGCAATAATTCATGTGAATCATTCAATCATGAACTCCCTCGGTATGAGATGAAAACTAGATGGGGTAAGAAAGTTGTCTGTCATTAAACAAGAAATCTTACATACAGATGCATAACCAGAGAACTAGAGACATCTACTAAAACTTTTCAATCGGGAGCTTCACTCTACCATCGATCCTAAAAAAAATGGAAAAAATGCCTATATATACTTGGAGCTGACTCAGGTGTTGAAGGCACGATCATATCATGAATTCAATGCTTGACGTTGAGGAGCTTCTCTGTCAGGCGGCACATGCAGATGTTGGGCAGACTACCCATGCAGTCGTTTGTTAGATGCAATCTCTATCAAGATGGACTGTCAGTCTGCCTCTACACTTGGTCCTTCCCTGTCCTTCTATTTATGGAAGAATATGATGTTCAACCACCATCAACTACCACAATAACTTCTTCCTTGGGACTGAGGACAACCTCGGTCAATTCTGTCTCCTGGGATGTGGCGGTCTCCTAATGGTGCCACCTAGATCAGCTGAACAATCCTCCTTTGGATGATGCTTCATTGTTCTACTATGCAGGGACCCCTATGGCAGACATGGAAGAGGGTATGATGGGGGTGATGGCGAATAAACGGGAGTTGTGACATCGGATGAGGAATGCCACGGGGTATGGACAGGAAATAGGCAGGAGCAACATGGAGCACAAGGGTACAAGTGAATGGTGAATGGTGTTGAGGTGGAGGTGACTGGGGGGGTGATACACATACCATGAGGGTGAGTGGACAGGTGATAGGGGAAGAGGGAGGCGGTAAGTGATTTGGAAGAAGTGGGGGCAGACGCAAGGAGGAGTTTCCACGTTAATAGGGGGAAGGATGGTACAGAAGGTGACACGCTAGGAAGGGGGCCCCACATTAATATCACATCATTCTAGACCCCCCCCTGATTAAAGCTAGAAAGGAAAGGGGAGTCCAGAATGAAGCCTCAGTCGTTGATCTGGGTTCTCTGATTGCGACCGTTGGGGAGGTGCGCACCCGATTCCGCAACCCCCCCCCTCTGCTTAAAGGTAGAATGGAAGGGGGGCTCTGGAATCCACTCTCAACCATAGATCTGGGCACGTATATCCTCGCCACTCAGATCTTCTCGCTGCTTAATCACATGCGCATTCGTGCCTCGAACTTAGGGTAAGTGGTTTTTTACCCACCTCTTCACATTTTTCCCCCTTTACAAGAAATGTTGCTAACGGTAGGAATCACTCTGGTTGTTACAGACCCATGTCTACAACCACACAAGTATCGAGTTAATATTTAAAAACACCATCCAAAATAATATTTTTGTTCTTTTAAATACAAAAATACAAAAAATGAAATATATAAAAAATATTGTTTATCTATGGAACCGAAGGCGGCTCCTGGTGGAAGAGGCATATCAAGATCACCTCTTAAATCAATTCCCGCATAGGGATAATTGTCCATAGCTATGATTTGTCTCCTCCACCAGAAGAAAAAATCATCGTTGTAGGGTGTCTCCACCCTACCTCCCCCTTGCCGTCTCATGACCTCTATCCATCGCGCCATAGCTGGATCACGTGGCCCTCTAGGAATGATCTCCACTCTAGGTCCCAAGCTTGGGATCCACTCGAAAAAGAAGATACAAAGGATAAAGGAAAACTTGAAGTTTCGCTTTTCCCCCTGCCTGCACTCTGTCAGCAGACCTTTCATATTGGTCAGCAATGAGGTACACCAATCGTACATGGTAGGTCTTGCACACTCCAGTGCATAAAACATAAGTGGTCTCGATGCTTGATGCAGTGAGATCGACCCTATGATCCTAGTAATCATGAGCACAATAATCTTCAGGCTGAGGTTACCTATAGCCCAGATAGGGATTTGACTTCCCACCATGGGAGTCCCTGCAACACAGTGGGCCTCGATGTATTCTTCGAACTTCATCCCACTCTCGTCCCCATGTGACTTAAGGTCTGTGACCTCTCCTCAGTATAAAAGTCCTATGAAGAAGTAGATGTCCTCTACTTCAATCCTTAATGGTTTTCCATCAAGGATAAATCTCTCGCTATCTGTATCCCAATAGCCCACCAACATTTCCAATAACCTCACTTGGGCCCTCATTCCTTTGAGAGCCCAAAACTTGTATAGACCACATCTTTTTAATGCTACTTAAGCCACTGGATCCTGATCCACTATTGCATCTACCTCCTCATGCTCTCTCTCCCTCCACTCCAACACCATCCTGCAAAAACCAAATCAATTTTTGAGTTAGAATCTTATTTTTTGCCATTTTGCGCAAGTATACAAGGGTTATCCAAGAATAGTCGTAGGTAGGGCCTGATATACGCTCCCTATAGTTCACACAGGGGCATATATCTAGTTGTATACGCGACATATTAGTAGAAACCCGTGTATACCGAAAAACTCAATTTGTGCCCTGTTATCGCACAGTTTGTAGGAAAGGTTTAAGTAGCTTGGAGTCAAGGCACAAACTGGCATAACAGGAGCTTCCCCACCCACTGTCACCTCGATGGGGGGCTCTTTCTATTTAGGGTGGATAATCCCAGGGAGACGTCCCTAGTAATCTGGGGTTCTGAAGGAGAAGGATCAAGGTTTAAGGCTTCAAAGGTTCAGGTAAGCTTTCCCTTCATAGATTACTGCCAAAATGATAGTCAAGGAGAAGATCTTCCACTGAATGGCACCTGTTTGCGAGACAAGGCAAATGAAACTAAAATTGTGTTGCAGTGGTTAGTACTTCAAAATATCAATGACTATCTTTAATACATATGAGCATTAATGAAGGTAATTATTGACGAAGTCAATGATTGCAATAAAACTTATATTTTATGTCACTTCTTCAATAAAGACACAAGAGATATTGGCATTCAATTTGTAAAATCAAATCTTTGTATTATCACAATGCAATAAATATCATAAATCTACTCATATAAATATTGTTGCTGTGTCACCATTGCAGATTTAGAGTGACGTCAGCCCTATGTATTAGGTCAATTTTAGAAGACAATGAGAGGAACGTTTTGTCAAACAAGCTTATGAATGCAATCAACAACTCAAGGTCTTATCAAATA
>ML809707.1:335171-353131 GCA_009831015.1 Picea engelmannii | reverse complement strand
GGGTAGATCTACTAGGACACATGATCTAGTGGAGCCACACAGTCTCTCTTACCCCTTTGTATATGGTGTAAAAGAGTTTCTCTTTGTAAATTGTCAAAACTATGTATAGCACACTTATTCTATTCCTAAGAATGGATCCCTCTCTTATGTATTAATCACAATTTGGCCATCTATTATCAAATATGATTCTACATATGTTCACTCAGTTTCACGTCTCTTGAGGTAGTGTCACAGTTCTCGAGAAAATACATATATTTCGAGGCATTGGTCAAATCCTCAAGGCACATTAGGGTTGCTATTGCATACATGGACATCCTCTACACATGCTACATTGGAGATACTCAATCACCCTTCTTCTTTCCTTTATTTTGGAGGTGTCTTTCACATGATTTGAAGGTCGACCCACATGTGTGGGGTTTATGACAGCCATGTGGGTGTTTTTGGGGATGATTTAACTTAGAGATGGATCTTCCTTGCCTTGTGGAGCATCTTTGCTTGACTTGAGGGCTTGTTCATACCTTGGAGATTCCTTTTGAGCATTCCTTGAGCACATTATAAGGAGGTCGTCCACTTTTGATGTACTTCTCCACATTTTCATGAGGTCAACCCACTTGGAAGAGAGGAACATTGGATATTTTCTTGCTTGGGAGGTTACTTCACCATGTTTTGAGGTCTCCACATCACTTTTTCCTTGGAACATTGGGCTAGGATATAAAATCATCTCCATTATTTGTGGGATGTTCCTCTCTCATGAGGGTTTTATGAACATGTGAAATCATGTTTGATTATGTATCAACTTAGTCTCCTTATTTGTGTGGATGTGAATTCTTCCTTGTTAGTATCCTAGGCTAATTTTAGGGGAAAAAAATAATAAAGAATGAGAAGGATGTAGAATCCCCCTCTATAAATAGAGGCTCCCTTCTCATTCCAAGTCGTCATGAATTGTTGGATTATTTTTTGCCACAATTAATAGAAAATATTCCTTTTGAGGTTTTCATGTCAATTCTTGGAGCTTTCTCTTTCTTGGTTATCTTCTTGGTGCATTAAAGATTTGTGATGGTGATTCAAGACTTCTACTAGCTTTCAAGATCAATCCATTTGAGGAGTTTCTTAACTACTTGGAGAGGAGACATTCTAGGGTTTGTTCCTTCCTTCTTCTCTTGTTAACTTGGGTAAGTGCTTAACCCTTTGCTTTGGTTTTCCTCTTGGTTCATTGGAAAAGGTTTTTAAGTATTTTGTTCAAGTTATAGTTGATCTTGTTGGTGAATGGTTTTTCCTTTAGGAATATCTTCTTGAAGGGTTTTGGTCCTCTTAACTTATCTTGATTAGGTTGGAGATTACTCTTCATTTACGGTTCTAATCTCTTACCCTATTCCATAAGATAAAAGTGACCAATCCTTCAAGGGGAATACTTCTTGACTCCATAATCCCTAATTGGATTAAAAAAAGGCACTAGTCCTATATCCAACAACCAACCAAAAAACCTTAAAAATCAGAACTATTTTATTTTTTGTTGTTTAATAAGAAATATAATGTTTAAAATCAAAGAAAATAATTTATTTATATTTCATTTTTTTTACAGAAACTGAAAATTTAGTATTAATAAAAAGGCACGACCAAGGTCGCATAATACAGAGGAGGGGGATTGTAATAGAGATACTAGCAGCATGATTTCCCACAAAACTTTCAAAACTGAGTCTAGTTACATTTCAAAATAGTACTGTAGACATATTATGCATCCTTGTCCTGATACGATCTAAGAGAGATATAATTAAGCCATTTTACAAAATAGAGGGATTTCTTACTGGTCTTCTTTTAAACTTGATCCTTTTTCGGAGGAGTTTCTAGCGCCACGTTCAAGTCTGGAAGCATGGGTTCTGGTCTACTGTCAGTTTCCTCATTCTGACTTTGGATCGATGAATTTGGCGATCTAGCATCCAACTTTATTTCTATGGTCTCCCCTTGTCGACGAAGGAATTCAACTTCATCCTGCAGTTGACTGATTAACATGCAGTGTTGAGCTAAGGTTTCCAACATGAAAGAGAGAGTGGAGTTGTGGGAGTCGAGACAACGAGATAATTGATAGGTGGTGGTGAAATTATCGTCCACCAAATCTTCCTCCGTTTTCTCTTGAGCTTGTTGCTAAGCCATGCCTTCTAACAAACTGGTAATCAAGATTTCCCAAAGATTACCTCCAAACCAACTGCCCTTGAGGCTTCCTCTGTCGATGATGTTTTCTAAGTGGCATGGAGTTGTCCCTTCTTCTCTAGTCCAGTTGCTAGAACCCGAGGGGCTTGGTCTACCAATATTCTTCTTGTCCCACAAGAGTCGTCCTGCTTCCTCTTTCTTAATTGAGTTCAAGTCTGCGAAATTCCGGAGGGACTGGATGAGGTGGTTACCTCCAAATTTATCGCAACGAGGAGATACCTTGGTGCATGAATGACACCAGCTTCGAGCAATCTCACATATTAAGTGTATTTCATGATTTGAGGTGGATTTTACTGCCTACTTCTCCTAGTTGGAGATCATGATGAAATTATTTTCGCTTGTCCTCACTTCAAGTGGAGTAATGGTGGATTTGATACTGCAACATGATGCTATGCAGAATTAGAGGGCATGATATGACAAAGTCCCATGAAGGAGGATCAAAAGGTGTCCGAAAATTTCCATGCGATCAAGTTTTTCTTACTTCTTACAAACTCCCACGATCCAGGAGGTACGGGGGTACTTCACCTCCCCTTTTATGATGATTTCCTTACTGCAATAGTCCTCCATCTATAGAGTCGTGGAGAGTCTATTTCCAGGTGGAGCTGAGGAGATTAGGGGCTTGGACACTAGGGAGGGGATAAGAAAAGGACCTTTCCTTGAGTATACATATGACTAGGGGATTTGCCAATTGCTTGATTGGCCTTTACGTCAGCTTCTTCATTGTTTGCGCGGGGGACGTGGAAGAAGGATGTTTGAATTGAGGATAGACTTGATTTGGTTCTCTCTATAATTCTTTGCATCTTGGAGTTCTTTGGAGTGGTCCCTTTGACGAAATGTTGAATTGTATTTTTTGAATCCCCTAATATTATGATATTGCTGAGATTTTGTTCCTGAGCTAAGATCACTCCTTGATACATCACATAGGCCTTTTCCATGTTGTTGGTGGTTATACCCAGATTCCAGGAGAAATCTACCAAAACATTTACTCTAGGGATATACAACACCCCTCCTGCACATGCCTCCCATTATATTTCATTTATTATCTAGTGTAAAGTTAATAGATTATTTCATTTCCTAGACATATTATTCCTAAGGTTTATGGTATATTGTTGATCTCTAACCCTAAGGAGGAAAAACGACCCTATTGGATTGAGCTTTAAGGTGTTATCTAACATTCTTTGGGTTGATTTAATGTGATTATAAAATATGGAAATTGAATGGAAGCATTACAAATTTGATTTGGTGAAACCCTAAGGGTAGGGTTTGTTCCTTCAAAGTGTTTTTTTTCTTATACCTAACCTCTATTTGTAACACACCCCCGACGGGGCATAATTTTTTTTTTCTTTTCTTAAAGGAAAGATTTTCCACCCATGGTTTCTAATTTGGAAGGTTGGGGAACCAGTTCGACCTATCGGTCAAGGATCTCTGATTCTGGAGCCAAACGATTCTCTGAGACCTTGATGGTATCGTTCTGTAATTAGACGCAGACCCTTTCAACTTCCTGGTGTAGGTCTAAAGGTACTCGCGACCCTCCTCTTCGCACCTGCGAAATCTCAGAGTCTGGGCGCTAGATCCTTTTCTAATAAGCCCCTTCCTTGATATGACCTTGGGTGATGGCCTTACATAACCACACAATTGCAAGCGTGGCCAAGGGTGGTTTGAAACCAAACTACTTTTCACCCCACAATTCACCTTGAGCCTCCACGTGTCCTTTCTCCAAAGCCGTGGTCTGGATTGCGACCCAACCTCAAATTTTTAAAGTTCACACACATTCAGTCCCTGCAATGCGATGGGACCATCGATCTCATGACCTTGATGGTGCTTCTGAAGTTGATAGCTCGGATCTATCCTTTCTAAATCTACATATCATATCTAACCTTTCTAAATCAATGGATGTGATTTATTTCATGATTTGGGTTTCGGGAGTTTCAACTCTCAACCCTTACCTTCTCTCGTAGTGACATATCTCCTATCACGCATCGTCTTTAATCAACGACACTGATCGCTTCATGATTCCGAACTTCGGGAGTCTCAAGTGTCAACTTTTAATTCCCCTCGAAGTATGTGCATTTCTGCCGCGTGTCCACTTGAATCAGACGATTGAGGCTTACTTCAGGTCTTTAGCGCTTTTCAACCAAGACCGGATCAACGACCTTCAACCCCCTTCTCGATAAACGGTTGAGATTCCACTTCGGGAATCTAATGCTCTCACCCTCTACTTTCCTCCAGAGTATTTTGTACCCAGAGTGCTAGATCTGGCACCATGCATCCACCTTAAATTGATGACTTTCATCCGCTTCAAGACTTCGACCTTCAGACATCTCAAAATTCAAATCCTCCTTGCTTCATTTCCTTTGGAACGTTCTGTCCGAAGTTCATGATATGATGACATGTGTCCTCCTTCAAATCGATGACTCCCAGCTGCTTCAACTGTTTGGGTTTCGACGATTTCAAACTCTTATCCATCGCGTTCTCCTAGAGTGTTTTCACCTGGAGTTAGAGATTAGTCGTCACGTGCCCTCTAGATATGACGGTCCAGATTCTCTTCGGGTCTTTGGGTTTCTTTCACTCGAGGACAACATATCTATACCACGTGTCCCTTTTGATCTTATGATTGAGATTCACTTCAAATCTCCAGCTCTCCGGGATTTGGGAGTTTCAACTCTCGACTAAAACTCTCGAAGTGATTTCTCTGGAGTTACTGATCTATTGACACGTGTCTCCTGGCGATCGATGGTCAAGATATACTTCGGGTCTTCGACGAGTCCACTCTATCCTTGACCACAAGCTCTCGCTCATGAGTTGTAAATCTTGCGCCACTTGTCCCTCTTGGAGATGAACAATCCCAATTCACTTCGGGACTTCGATACCTTGGCCAGTCTACCCTCTCGTGCACAGAAACGTTAAAACTTGTGCACTTTACCTTAGATTGGATGACTAACATCCCTTTGTGCTCAGATTCGATGGTTAGTATCTGTTCCTTCCCATCGCTTCTCCTCTGCTTCCCTGGATGCTGATCTAACGGTCCAAGATTCTCCTCGCAACCGATCTGATGGCTATTGTCACTCCTCGTCTGAAGCTTTTGACTTCTTCCTACTTGGAAGAGTTTGGTAGATGTTCAAAGGCCTTACCCTTCATTCCTCTTGCGAGGGGCTATCTTGGGTCCCGTCTTCTCTCTTGAAAACGTTATCTCTTATGAGCTTTTCGATTCTCTCAGAACGATGGTACCGAGGGACTTCGTTACTCCATGGATTTCCAAAAGGGCTCACGATCACCCATCTCACAGCTATTCAGGGTCTGGCGGTCATGATCCGAATGATATCGAGGTGTCTGTTGATCGACGGTTCACAACAATTGCGAGGTCCCAACGTGCGTGCTCTTTATCAAAGAGATCAACCTCTGTAATTTGGAAGTACTTGCCCAACCTGGTCGAACCAGAGTTGATGATCTTCCAGCTCGACGAGATCAATGACAATGGTGAATTGCGGGTCACGAACTAGCGCGTCCTCTACTTTCACCTTCGCGCTCTGCAATCATTCCCCACCCTCAATCTCCATTCATAGATCGACGGTTCACAGTGATTGTGGGGTCCCACCTCCACAATCTGAGAAGTGCTCACTTGACTCTAGTCTAATTCTAGTCGTTGACCTTCCATCCCCAACGAGATCAATGACGTGGGTTGATTGTGGGCCGTGAACTAGCAGGTCCGCTAAATTCACCTTCGCACTTCGCAATGATTCCCAACCGTCGATTAAATCGAGCTGTTGGTGTTTGATTTGGTAACTCTAGTGAGTATTTGAGTCAATCTGACGATCGAGATGGCCTCTCCTCCTGTTAAACAACTTGCATCCATCTCCACTATCAGATTCTTAAGTCATGGGTAGTTTTGGTAACTTGACTATAGTCTACCTCCCAGATCTAAGGGTCAGGATGGTTCCCGGGCATCCTCAGATCTAAGGCTCAGAGTTAACTTTGGGACTTTAGTACTTCGGGGATTTTACCTCCCTTACGACAAACTCGCGAAGTCTGAATGACTCCAGGGTTAGCTCCCATGCTCTTTCCTGTAACCAACAATCATAATAGACCATAGATTCTTCCGAACATATTTCATCCTTTTGTCTTCCAAACAAGGGACCTTCCCTTTTGATACTTCAACCTCGCTATTCTTCCTGAGATTATTTAGCTCTGAAAGGCTTAAGAGCTTTGTGCTCTTTCTCTTGAACTTAATGCTTGGAAGAATCCTTCCACACACCCATTACGCTAATTATTCAACTCTATAACTTAAGTGGTTCTCGGTCTCTGCCTGCCTCATAGAGAACCTGTGCATACATTCACTATCTCTCCTGAGATTTAACAAACTTCCTCTTCCAAGGGACTCATAATGACTAGGAGTGTTGACATGCATACATGAAATTGTGCCCAAGGTTGATGAACTCACAGTTCGTGGATCTAGCTTAAGCCACCACAGGGCGCAAGCATTTATGAATACAAAACATGTCCAATCCATACTTTCTTAAATACACAATTTAAACGAGAATAAAGAGATACAGTATAACCATTAAGCAAACATACACATCCCTGGGTCCTTCACAGTATATCCCTTTTCATTACATAATTACAACTTAATTTCATAGGGTATGAGAATACTTATCTATTACAAGTTGCATACAACCAACTAACTGTGGGTGTGCACCTTTCCACCCAACCATAGGCTCAGAGGCATTCATTCTTAGCACTCTGGCCACCCCCGTGCCAAGCCATGATATCACTAGGGAATTTACGCCATCTCTCAGAGAAACTCTCTCTGTCACAGGGACCCTGGGAGGTTTATTAGATGCTTCCTCAACATCAAGCTCTCGTTTGGGTTCTTCATGCCATGTTCTCGACACTTCCTTTGGGTTTGCACATCTCCCTTACAAGATTGTTCTCTCGTCCCTGTGTCTCCTCTCTTTCCATGTCTCTGTATGTATCTTACCTTCCCTCCTCTAGAAGGTTTCCGACCTGTCTTGTTCCTTCTGTTAGAAGGAAGCTCGAGTCTGCAGGTCTCTGTGGTACTTCAAGCTGACATCCTTCAGTTAAACCATGCTTCCATTCATGGGGGTGGTTGATAATTAAACCATTGTTCCTTTATTCATTAACTGATTTCTTTCCTCTAGAGATAACATGGATCGTACTTCAAGGCTTCACCCCCCAACAATCAGTTATGGGCAGTTTAACAATAATACATTTACATTGTCCACATGCCTTTGCATGGTAATCCTATTTTATGATTAATCACAAGCTGGGGGAAACAAGGGTGTTATAATTCCCTCCCCCTTAAAGGAACACCATCCTCGGTGTTCTTTCTCAAAAACACCTGTCATGCCTTTCTCATTCAACTGTTTCAGAAATCTTGATCCTTCCTCCTCGGTGAGGTCCTTTTTCAGACCTTAAATCTTGGTCACCTGCTTTCAATAATTCTTGGAAAACAAGCACGTTAATCATAGTCTTATGCAAAAACATTGCATAAAATTTCTAGGAAAATTCTTAGCACAATAATTATCTGCGCAATTTGTGGATTTGTATCCACATGGTTGTTTTGTTATCCAGGCTCATTGTTTATCTGCGCAGTTTGTGGATTTGTATCCACATGGTTGTTTTGTTATCCAGGCTCATTGTTTTTCCTTAACATACCCATTGGGTGCATGATACCCATCAATATTTGATAAGAAATATCAAGGTTTCATCTTCCTTGCGGTCACTCACCCTCCAGGCCCAGGCTCAGGCATGCCCTTCTTTGATATATAGTCCCTCGGGTGATCCATCTTGCCTTGCCAAGATTTTCTCGCGTAGGAAGAAATACCCATCGTGTGCATGATCCCAATCAATAATTTACAAGAACTATTAAGGTCTCCTCTTCCTTGCGGTCACTCACCCTCTAGGCCCAGGATCAGGCATCCCCTTCTCTACTATACAGTCCCTCGAGTGATCCATCTTACCTTGCCAAGGTTTTCTCGCACAAGAATAATTACAGAGACTCTATCGAGTCTTACAGTCGAGGAATCCCTCAGAATTGCTTTGTCGAGGCATCCCTCCGACTTGTGTTACCTCAACAAAACATATTCTAGGCGATCATGGATTAGCACGGGGTTCTCATGGCTCAAAAATAGCCATTTTTCATGCTTTTATAGCTTGACAGCCTTCCGGCTCAGCTAAAGTTAGGGACGAAGGTTAGTCTCCTTCTCCTGGCACATAAATAGTTAGGGATGAAGGTTACTCTCCTTCTCCCGACTCAATCATAGATAGGGACGAAGGTTACTCTCCTTCTCCCAAGTCAATCTCTATTTCATGTGATCAGATTATACTCTTTCTCACAGTTCTCCCTCAAACCCAAGAGCTCAGTTTCTTGTCTCTACACTCTTCACAGATCTTTCCCTTTCACCTGTATCACATGTATACAAAAATTCATGAGACATCATAAATTTTTAAATTAAAAAAATTTCTTGTAAATCTGTCATCCGTAGATTTCCAAATTCCACATTCTGTTCTCATATTTGTTTCGCACAGGAACCAGATTCATAATTATGAGACGTTCCTTCCCATAGAGGTTTGGCTCAACATGCAATTGGTCTTCCTTATGGGCTTACAATGTTGACATATCCAAGACCCCTTTGCTTCCTGCACTTTCAACTTCAATCAACCAAACAAATTGTTAGTTTCCATGCATCCATGTATATATATATATATTCAAAACCACGTATACTAACAATTCATCACATCTATATAAACATGAAAATGGAGTCCTATTCCTTGCCTATGCCTCATTTCAACATACCAAACCTTTCAAAAAATAATTCAACATTTCAAAGGATTTAACAAATGTGCCAATATTCATGGCCACATTCATACCCAACACACTCTTGCATTGATTTCAAGTTTGTCACACTTTATGACAGGTTCTTGGCCATGGTGTGTTGGAATTTAACCAACCTCTTCACCACATGGCTTATTCATTTTCTTTAATTCTTACAGTAGGACTATGCTTCTAGCTACAAGATGATCACGATCCCAAATCAATACACATGAGACTCAAAAGTTTCACATGCATGCCTTTAAGCATTCTTCCTTTATTAATAACCAGGGTGCCAACACTCATGGCCACCCAAATTTGGTTTTCTCTAACACCTATACAATGTAAGTAGAAATGTTGGAAGGTCCTCCTTCCTCAATGGGAAATCCATTGTTATTCCTTTATGCAAACATGCATTTCCTTGAAGCAATTCCATGCAACGTGCTATATATAAGCAATTTTGTTTCCAATCATTCCTTGATTGTTCCATGTATTCATGACATATTAGTTCATGAATTCTTCTGAGGGTTACAATCAGTCTTTACTATCATAGGTTCACACCTCCATCATTTAGGTTCTCCTTCCTGAAACATACCCTAATTGGGTACCCAAGGCATACATCTTCCTTTCATACATAACATTTAATACCGTAAAACATTTCATAAGGGATTCTTACCCAATCCCTTCATACCTTGTGCCACATAGGCATGGAAATTTTTATGCCTGTTTTGACTGTTAGCACCCCCTCTGATATTATCCCATCAGTGGTGCTCCATGGGGACTTTTAAAGCCCCTTCAACAATCTTTCAACAAGAACCTTCTCATAGTCATCCTTTGATTGAGGTTGTTCATTATTGGCAACTGTCTTTCTCAACAGTTCCAATCTATTTCTTTCTACACATGACATATATCATAAACACATTAGTCGTCATGTAAATTAAAAATGCAAGTACCATAGCATTTAAATTAATAAAACATTTTCAGACATGTCCTAGCTTATCTGTATGCACTTCATCACATTATCCTTAATGTTTTCATGAGTGCAATATCGATAGTTCTCAACTGTTTCTGTAGTAATACAATCCTCATCACTATGGTGTCAAAACATTTACTTTCATAAGCATACTAGATTTCTCATCCCAAAGAAAAACATAATACACAACAAGAAAAGAATTTAGGGCTCTCCCCTTCTTCAAATTCTTTCTACATCGCTTGAGACTTTTCAATCCAATTGAGTTATTTCTATGGCCTCACTGTCTTTTCTTTGCTTTTTCAATTTACTCCCTATTGGGATCTTCTTGCTCTTTTCCTTGAGCCACCTTGGTTAGGCCTCACCCTAACCTTTTTTTTGGAATACAACAACATGCTTTATTAGCAAACTTTTTTTTTGTTCATAATGGATCATGAACCTATGCATCCTGCACATTACCATTCGGTTATCATAATGGTCCATATTTATTTATTAGTCTTCTATTCATTACATGATGTTTTTCAAAATGTAATCTAGGATATATATATATATATATATATATATATATATATATAGAAGAACAAGCTTGTGACTCACTGCTTAATTCTCAACAATTATTAAGGTTGTGACCTTGTTTTCCTGACAGAGTCTTCACACAGTTCCTCCACAGGGAACTCCTTTAGCATGCAACTTCCTTATTGCATATCCATCACTATTTGTGATGGCCTCAACCTTGAGTTAGCTTCAACAGTTTACCAAATATCCCATAAGGAATATAAACATGCATCTTTGTCATGTACCCAAATTATGTATCCATACATATTCTAGTTTTGTTAACTTTCATCCATGATGTACTTAACCATATTCATAATCCTAAACCTGCATGTAGCGGTCATAGGTATGTTTCGCAGCCCACCTACATCTCTACTTTTAAGATCAGTCAACTCAGGA
This sequence comes from Picea engelmannii, assembly GCA_009831015.1. NCBI lineage: Eukaryota > Viridiplantae > Streptophyta > Pinopsida > Pinales > Pinaceae > Picea > Picea engelmannii. The sequence continues at coordinate 342,173 of ML809707.1, read as the reverse complement.
TTGTTTACAATCCTTCTCATGTGATTCTCAAAGGCATAATCATTTGCCTCTATTATGACAACAAAGCATCTTTTCTCATTTACCCTTTTTATATAATTATATTAGTATTTCATGAGGAAAGGGAATACATTCCCCCTCAAGCTATTATTTGGAACAAAACTTTCATGACTCTTTAGAATGGAGTCAGCTATGCATCCATAGTATTCATTTATTCTGGACAAGATAAATTCTTGCTTTATATTTCACTCATCAGGGCAACCATATTGTATCTTATAACTATATTCTTACATCATACATGTGCATCACTTGCATGTTTAATATCATTCATACCTAACTAGAATTAATATCAGGCTTCATATTAGGAAGCTCCAAAATGCATTAAACCCATGCACTCATGTATAATTAAACACATATAAGTATTCATCATGCTAGCTTATTGCTTGCACTTTTTCCATGTCATTCACACACATGGACATATCAGGCTTCTATATCCTTTTCCCAAGGATATTCCAATCATCCTTATGATCATGTATACAAATTCGTGTATAAGTAGGTGCATCTCTTGCACCTTTTTACCTCATGCATTCGCTTGATAGTTTACTTTCATCATTAGTTTCCTTTAGTTTGATATTTCAGTCACTTACAAGACTAATCTCACAGTCATATCTCGTATTTATGTTGCCTTCTCTTATGAAAATAACCAACCAGGGTCACTTTCCTCTTTATGTGACAACGTCTAGCAATAAAACCTTCTTGCCTCAGCGTCCATAGGGTTTTTCCCATCTCACTTTTCTCTGGTCATGAGGAGGTATATACTCTGATTTTAATTTAAAGCAATAACTATAACTTCCAAGGATCCTACCTGATCCTATCAGATTCCTTTAAGCCCACAAAGGTATTAACCATTATATAATCCACCATCATCAGTGCCTGAAGTTCCAACTGCCCATGTTTAGAAGCAGTGTTACGAACACTAGGTCATCCATCCTTCGGGCTTCAACTGCCCTTGACATAACCCTACCACCTTCAGCTATCCACATTCAAGTCTTATTATAAATGTTAATTAGCATATCCCTACTCTGGTAAGAGTAGTTATCACTTTGACAAAGGGATAAAGAAATTCTTTTGTTGAAATTCAACAAGAATTCCCAAAATCACAGGTTCAATCTGCAGTCCTTCTCCTAAAGGAGTAAATGCATATATCAATACCTCCTTACGTGACTCGTACATGAGCCCAAGCAGGTCAAGTGTTGTAACCATGTTCTGATACCAATTTGTAAGGCACCCACGACGGGGCATACAAATTTTTGATTTTCTTAAAGGACAAATTCTCCATCCATGGTTTCTAATTTGGAAGGTCGGGGAACCAGTCTGACCTCCCGGTCAAGGATATCCGATTCTGGAGCCAAATGAATCTCTGAGACCTTGATGGTCTCATTCTTTAATTAGACACATACCCTTTCAACTTCCTGGTGCAGGTCTAAAGGTACCCGCGACCCTCCTCTTCGCGCCTGCGAAATCTCAGAGTCTGGGTGCTAGCTCCTTTTCTAATAAGCCCCTTCCTTGATATGACCTTGGGAAATGACCTTATGTAACCACACAATTGCGGGCATGACCAAGGGTGGTTTGAAACCAAACTACTTTTCACCCCACAATTCACCTTGAGCCTCCACGTGTCCTTTCTCCAAAACCGTGGTCTAGATTGCGGCCCGCCCTCAACTTTTTAAAGTTCGCACACCTTCGGTGCCTACAATGCAACAAGACCATCGATCTCACGACCTTGACGGTGCTTCTAAACTTTTCAACTCAGATCTATCCTTTCTGAATCTACGGATCAAATCTAACCTTTCTAAATCAACGACTGTGATTTATTTGATGAGTCGGGTTTCAGGAGTTTCAACTCTCAACCCTTACCTTCTCCCGTAGTTACAAATCTCCTGCCACACACCCTCTTTAATCAACGATGCTGATCTCTTTGCGATTATGGACTTCAGGAGTCTCAAGTCTCAACTTTTAATTCCCCTCGAAGTATGCCAATTTCTGTCGCGTGTCCACTTGAATCGGACGATCGAGGATTACTTCGGGTCTTTAGCGCTTTTCAACCAAGACCGGATCAATGACCTTCAACCCCCTTCTCGATCAATGGTTGAGATTCCACTTCAGGAATCTGACGCTCTCATCCTCTACTTTCCTCTGGAGTATTTCGTACCCGGAGTGCTAGATCTAGTGTGACACGTCCACCTTAAATCGACGACTTTCGTCCGCTTCAGGACTTCAGCTTTCATACATCTCAAAGTTCAAATCCTCCTTGCTTCATTTCCTTTGGAACATTATATTCAGAGTTCGTGATCTGATTACATGTGTCCTCCAAATCGACGACTCCCAACTGCTTTGGATTTTTGGGCTTCTGCGATTTCAAACTCTTATCCATTGCGTTCTCCTGGAGTGTTTTCACCCGGAGTTCGTGTTTGGTCACCATGTGCCCTCTGGATATGACGGTCTAGATTCTCTTCGGGTCTTTGGGTTTCTTTCACTTGAGGACAATAGATCTCTACCAGACTACCACGTGTCCCTTTCGATCTGATGGTTGAGATTCACTTCCTCTCTCCATCTCTTTTGGCTTCCGGAGTTTCAACTCTCGAAGTGATTTCTTCGGATTTACTGATCTGCTGACACGTGTCTCTTGGCGATCAATGATTAGGATCTACTTTGGGTCTTCGATGATTCCGCTCTCTCCTTGACCACAAGCTCTCGATGAGGAGTTGTAAATGCTGTGCCACTTGTCCCTCTTGGCGATGAAAGGTCCCAATTCACTTCGGGACTTTGATACCTTGGCTAGTCAACCCTCCCGTGCACACAAACGTTAAAATTCGTTCACTTTACCTTAGATTGGATGACTAATGTCCCTTTGTGCTTAGATCCAATAGTTAGGATGTGTTCCTTCCCAATGCTTCTCCTATGCTTCCCTGAATGCTGATCTAACGGTCCAGGCTTCTCCCTGCAACCGATCTGACGGTTGTTGTCGCTCCTCCTCCTGAGCTTTTGACTTCTTCCGACCTGGAAGAGTTTGGTAGATGTTCAAAGGCCTCAACCTTCGTTCCTCCTGCGAGTCCGACTATCTTTTGTCCCGTCTTCTCTCTTGAAAACATTATCTCTTCTGAGCTTTTAGATTCTCTTAGATCGACGATACTGAGGGACTCTGTTACTCCACGGATTTCCAAAAGGGCTCACAATCACCCATATCACAACTATTCAGGGTCTGGCGATCATGATCTGACCGATACCAAGGTGTTCACCGATCGACGATTCACAGCAATTGCAGGGTCCCAACGTGCATGCTCTTTATCAGAGAGATCAACCTCCGCAATCTGGAAGTACTCGCCCAACCTGGTCGAACCAGAGTCGTTGATCTTCTAGCCCGACGATATCAACGACAACGATGAATTACGGGCCACGAACTAGCACGTCCGCTACTTTCGCCTTCGCGCTCCGCAATGATTCCTCACCCTCGATCTTCATTCATAGATCGACGGTTCATAGTGATTACGGGGTCCCACCTCCACAATCTGAGAAGTACTGGCTCGACTCTAGTCTAATCCTAGTCATTGATCTTCCATCCCCAACAAGATCAATGACGTGGGTTGATTGCGGGTCATGAACTAGCAGGTCCTCTAAATTCACCTTCTCACTCTGTAATGATTCCCAACCATCAATTAAATTGAGTGGATGGTGTTTGATTCCATAACTCCAGTGAGTATTTGAGTCGATCTGACGACCAGGATGGCCTCTCCTCTTATTAAATGGCTCGCATCCATCTCCACTATCTGATTCTTAAGTCATGGGTAGTTCTGGTAACTTGACTATCGTCTACCTCCTAGATCTGACAATCGGGATGGTTCCCAGGCATCCTCAGATCTAAGGCTCAGAGTTAACTTCAAGACTTCAAGGATTTTACATCCCTTACGATGAACTAGCTCAGTTCGCTGAACTTGCGAAGTCCAAATGACTCCAGGGTTAACTCCCATGCTCTTTCCCGTACCCAATGGTCATAACATATCGTAGCTTCTTCTGAATAGATTTTGTCCATTCGTCTTCCAAACAAGGGACCTTCCCTTTCGATACTTCAACCTCGTTGTTCTTCTCGAGCTTCGTTAGCTCTAAAAGGCTTAAGAGATTTGCACTCTTTTTCTTGAACTTAACTCTGGGAAGAATCCTTCCACACACCCCTTACGCTCATTCTTCAACTCTAGAACTTAAGTGGTTCTCAGTCTCTTCCTACCTCGTAGAGAGCCTGTGCATACGTGCACTATCTCTCCTTAGCTTTAATAGATTCCCTCCTCCAAGGGACTCAGAACGACTAGGAGTGTCGACATGCGTACGTGAAATTGTGCCCAAGGTTGACGAACTCACAATTCATGGATATAGCTTAAGCCACCACAGGGCGCAAGCATTTACGAATACAAAACATGTCCAATCCATACTTGCTTAAATACACAATTTAAACGAGAACAAAGAGATACAGTATAACCATTAAGCAAACATACACATCCCTGGGTCCTTCATAGTATATCCCTTTTCATTACATAATTACAACTTAATTTCACAAGGTATGAGAATACTTATCTATTACAAGTTGCATCCAACCAATTGACTGTGGGTGTGCGCCTTTCCACCCAACCATAGGCTTAGAGGCATTCATTCTTAGCACTCTAGCCACCCCCGTGCCAAGCCATGATATCACTAGGGAATTTATGCCATCTCTCAGAGAAACTCTCTCTTTCACAACGACCCTGTGAGGTTTATCAGATGCTTCCTCAACATCAAGCTCTCGTTCGGGTCCTTCATGTTGTGTTCTCGACACTTCCTTTGAGTTCACACATCTCCCTTACGAGCTTGTGCTCTTGTCCCTGTGTCTCCTCTCTTACTGTGTCTCTGTATGTATCTTACCTTCTCTCCTTTGGAAGGTTTCTGACCTGTCCTGTTCCTTCTATCAGAAGGAAGCTTGGGTCTGCAAGTCTCTGTGGTACTTCGGGCTGACATCCTTCAGTTAGACCATGCTTCCATTCATGGGGGTGGTTGATAATTCAACCACTGGTCCTTTCTTCATTAACTAATTTCTTTCCTCTAGAGATATCATGGATCGTACTTCAAGGCTTCACCTTCCAACAGTTAATTATGGGCAGTTTAACAATAATACATTTACATTGTCCACATGCCTTGATCCATAATCGAATCCAGGAGCCTGACATGGCTAAAAAAGGCTCAAAAATGAAATTTCTTAGAATTAGATGAAACCAATTCCATTGCGTCCATATCGTTGCATTGATTATGGCCATATATTTACTTTCTCAAACAGGTTTCGTATGCGAGAGTTATCACACTTTGATCAGATTCCCAAACAATGAAAAAGTAAAAAAAAAAAGTCAACAATCAAAAGGTGATGTGGCACTCTCTGGAGGAGACACGTGGCAGTGGCATAAGTGACATGTGGCAGCACATGCAGCAGGGTGACTGGGTATATGATGCACACTTGGACCAATGGCAGAGTGACACTTGTCAATTTTCGGGCAAATGTGGTGGTACCATGTGGCCCAGGCATGGGCATCCATGTGGCACCTAGTCATCAAACGAAGTGGAAAGTTTCAAAAGTTTTAGGGAGTCCATGGGTTTTGAACCCACGACCACCACCAAGCCCAAACGCCTTGAAAAATAGTCCTATTACCAATGAACCATGCGTTGCTTGTTTAAACAAGCCCATGTATTATTATATATGTTGAATATATATTTAAGGGTGCAAAAAGGAGGGGGGGTTGGGGATAAGCCCCAACCCGTGGTATATTGTCATGCCATAAAACCAAGGGAATAGGTGCCTATGCATAAAAAACAAGCGTGGAAGTTAGAGCTTGGTCCTTTCGGACCTCGATCACGTGGATTGCGCAGCAGATCCAGGAGCCAGCAAGGTAAAGGGCCAACACGTAGCCCCTAGGGGGATGGCGCTTGGCCATATGTGTTGTCATATGACCTTAAAAGAGGGGCGCGCACCCAGGGAGAGGGGGATAAGCCCTATTATTAACATGAAGTGGGTTTTACTATATAGTTTTGGATTTTTATTGATTTTTAGGCCAGGATTTTGGCCATTATTGGGAGATATTGGGCTCTTTTTGAGCCCAGATTTTGGGAGGAAGTTGGGGAATGATAACCAAATTCAGATCTATAAAAACCAGGCTTGTTTGAGGCCATGGAGGACAATTAGAATAGAGTTATGTTGAAGCAAATCCAATCCAAAGCCATTTTTATGTAGGGAAGCTGTTGAGGAGCATACGCTTGCGGGCCATTTCTGGGAGCTCCGGTCATCCGTTTTGCGTGTCGTTTCTTCTGCTGGGTTCTAGAGATCTAGAAGAACATGACCAGATCAGTATTGTATCCTAATGGAACTGATGTGATGTACTTTTTGAAATTTGAACAGAAGTAAAGAAGCCTCCCCCACTGAGACAAAGGCCCGAAGACGTAGGCAATTTTATGCCGACTCCATTATCACTTCTCTTGTTATGGTTTCCTGTTCTTATTGCTTCATTTAAGATCTATATTTTTTATTATGGCTGTGATATATTCTCTCATCTTCATCCTCTTTCATTAGCTTCTTAAATGGTTAATAATCACATGCAATTAAAAACTCAACCACAGTCATTAAAAAATCTTTTCGGATCAAGTGGTATCAGAGCTAGTTGACATTTGGATTTGAGTTTTGCATGTTAACAAGGGAAAAGCTACAGCATGGTGAAGGTGAGCTTGTCACAGCGAGAAGATGGCATTGAAAGAGGGACTTTCTTTTGATGAGAAAGAGTTTCAAAAAACTTTCCTTGTGTTGGAAATATGGCTACAACAGAGATGACGCAGATGATCAAGGCGCAGATGATCAAGGTTGTCATTGATGGCAATCGATTGTTTATGAAGAACAGATGCTGAAACATGCTGCAACACAAATGCAAACACAGACGCTGA
>ML809707.1:321930-333265 GCA_009831015.1 Picea engelmannii | reverse complement strand
AAAACACAAACTCATCATAATCCTTACACACTTAAATGGATAAGCAATCATCATCAAATGCACATAACAAAGCAGTGCACAATCAAATTTGCAATTTCATCTAAGTATGTGGACGAGGTAACATGTGATGTAGTGTCGTTAAGAGAATGTGGAATGGTCTTAGGTAGTCCATATTTATATGATCGTAAGGAAATGTTCTACAAGACAAAGAATCAATATCAATTAACCAAAGCAGGTCAAGATTATGTGGTTCATGCTCATCATGTTAAGGAAAATAAAACACTTCAAACAATGGAACAATTAAAGAAGGCAGTACAAGCAAGAAACAAACCAATAATTGTTTCAAATGAAGTAATCGATCTTAAGCAAGAACAAGAAATGATTGTTGAATGGAAAATCAATCACAGGTTGCTTCAAGATAAGCTCACGTCATGCAAATATTACAAGTATATTAGCTCATTTGCAGTCATCTTTTTGATGCTATCATTAGTAATGTTTTCTACATGGATGATAGTGGCTTCAGTAAGATGCAATAGGGTTCAAATGGCTAACAATATGATGTCAGTTGTCATGATTGTGTTACAATTGATCTTGATGAGACAGGTGCACATGATAGATTTCAGAGACAGAGGACAAGCCGGGTGGCCTATCCCAAGCTTTTTGACTGGTCAGTAACCTTTTGGGGACCAAAAGGTCCTTTAGTGGGGAGGTGTGATCCAGAATCAGATCCAAGAGTCTGACAGGGCTAAAAAAGGCTCAAAAATGAAAGTTCTCGGAATCAGAGGAAACCAATTCCATTGCATCCGTCTCGTCGCAATGTTTCTGTCCATATATTTAATTTCTCAAACGGGCTCCGTATGTGAGAGTTATCGCACTCTGATCAAATTCCCAAATAACGAAAAAGTAAAAAAAAAGTCAACAATCAAAAGGTGACGTGGCACTCTTTGGAGAAGACACATGGCAGTGGAAGAAGTGACATGTGGCAGTGGAAGAAGTGACATGTGGCAGCACAGGCAGCAGAGTGACTGGGTAGATGATGCACACTTGGACCAATGGCAGAGTGACACTTGTCAATTTTCGGGCAAATGTGGTGGTGCCACATGGCACCCAGTCATCAAAGGAAGTGGAAAGTTTCAAAAGTTTTGGGGAGTCCATGGGTTTTGAACCCATGACCACCACCAAGCCCAAACGCCTTGAGAAATAGTCTTATTACCAATGAACTATGTGTGTTGCTTGTTTAAACAAGCCCACGTATTATTATATATGTTGAATATATATTTAAGGGCACAAAAAGGAGGGGGGGATGGGGATAAGACCCAGCCCATGGTCTATTGTCACGCCATAAAACCAAGGGCGCAGGCACCTATGCATAACAAACAAGCGTGGAAGTTAGAGCCCGGTCCTTTCGGACCCCGGTCAAGTGGATTGCGCAACAGATCCAGGAGCCAGCAAGGTAAAGGGCCAGCGCACAACCCCTAGGGGGCTGGCACTTGGCCATATGTGCTGTCATATGACCTTAAAAGAGGGGCGTGCACCCAGGGAGAGGGGGCTAAGCCTTATTATTAACATGAAGTGGGTTTTACTATATAGTTTTGGATTTTTATTGATTTTCAGGCCTGTTAATGGAGGATTTTGGCCATTATTAGGATTTGAGCTCAGATTTTTGGAGGAAGTTGGGGAATGATAAAAAAATTCAGATCTATAAAAACCAGGCTTGTTTGAGGCCATAGAGGATAGTCAGAGAATATTTATGTTGAAGAAAAGCCAAGCCAAGCCAAATCCATTTTTATGTAGGGAAGCTGTTGAGGAGCAGACACTTGCGGGCCATTTCTGAGAGCTCCGGTCATTCGTTTTGCGTGCCATTTCTTCTGCTGGGTTCTAGAGATATGGAAGAACATGAAAATATCAGTCTTGTATCCTAATGGCACTACTGCGATGTAATTTTTGAGATTTGAACAGAAATAAAGAAGCCTCCCCCACTGAGACAAAGGCCCGGAGACGTAGGGAATTTTGTGCCGAACTCCGTTATCACTTCTCTTGTTATGGTTTGTTGCTCTTATTTCTTCAGTTCAGATATGTATTTTTTATTATGGATGTGATATATTCTCTCATATTCATCCTCTTTCATTAGTTTCTTAAATGGTTAATAATCACATGCAATTAAAAACTCAACCACAATCATTAAAAGATCTTTTCGGATCATGTCTTAGCATGGTAATCCTATTTTATGATTAATTACAAGTTGGGGGAAACAAGGGTGTTACACTATTTCCTTTATTGATTGTTTACCAATTTTATCATACATACCTATAGGTGATACTAATATCTAATGTGCTAATGATGGTTTATCATTGACTGAGAGGTTTTATTTGGTGAATTCCAAGTGCTAAGGTGTGAAACCCTGTGGGGATTCACCATCCATTTTACAAGTTCCTTCTTATTTAGTATTTATCTATATTTAGAACTTATCTCTAACACTTGTTTTTTTGTTGTTGTATAGAATATCTATTTTCTAAGTTTATTAGAATTAAATACTAATCTAAAGTTGTGAATGTTGTTTATCTTACACATCATATTTGGCACACACATCCACTAACTCCTAACGTTTCTTTGAAGTGGATATAAATATGATTTATGCAATTGTTTCTAATTGAATATCTTTAGAGCATTGTAATCATTGATTGGAATCCTAATGCATTGTCTTGTTATATTTTTTGTGGATTTGTTAAAGTAAATCATATGATTGCATACTTTTATTTCAGTTAAATAGGTTTACTTTTCATCATCTGGGATACCCCCTTGTGGCTTCTAGGAGCTGGCCTAAAGTGTAGGGGAAAGTGTATTGAGGTGAAAGTGGTGTACTTCTTATCTTGTTTCCCTAGTTAGAACCTACATTGGGACCTTTCACAAGGTCGCTAGTTCAGGTTGTAACATGTAGCTAACCTCAAGTTTATGTACATACCTTGAGGTTTACTTAATTTCAAATGATGATAGCTTCCCCATGCAAATTCCAATTGATTTTTTTTTTTGTAATGCAAAGAAGATGAAAATGAATTTCAAATAGGTGGTTGCACATCATGTCATCATGAAAACTTTGAGATGTTTATAATCAATAAGGTACAATTTGCCTTATTAGTGAGAAAATCCAACTACATGTTCATGTATATACATGTCAGAATTAGACTCTAGAAGTTATGTTGAGTTTTTAATACATGAAAAATTATAGGTAGCACATCTTAAAGGTTATATTGTCATAATTTATTCAGGGTGAAAAATGCACAAAATCATTTTTTAATGAAAATCCAAGCTCCAATTAAAACACTGGTTTGCCCAAATTAATTTTTTTCATATTATCTTACATATTTGTTATATAGTGTTCCAAGATGTTGATTGACATTGGATTGAGCCATCACCATCTGAGAAATTTTTATCGGTGAAAATGGTCTATTGGCATTGAAGACACCTAATACCAAACACCTTGTAAACTTGTTGATTCTTCCTGAAATATAATTCTATGTTAGCTAGAGATGCAAGACAATGTCGATAAGCTTAGATAAAGTTGCAAATAGTCTTACTCAAGTCAGAGTCGAATAAATACAAGTTGCATAATGATAGGAATTCAGATGCATGTAGTGTGATAAATGCAAAATAAATAAATAAATATAAAGAAAATAAATTTTTGATAACGCAACTAAAAACAAGACATTTAAGATGTGAATTAAAGAAAAGAAATCAAACATTTAACCTCAAATCTGAATCCAGGTCAGTAGCATGCAATCATTAATCAAAACCAAAAGAATGAGAACTTGAGATGCAACACCTTGATGAAAAAGGCCCAATTAAAAGTTCGCAAGGGGGTCCCCAAGTCAATTGTATTGGCGCATGTTGAGGCCTAAAAAAATGGTGACACATTGGACAAAACTATGAATCTCTTAAATGTTAGACCATGAGTCCCTAGACAATCACAAAGTCCAATATCACATTCTTGTGAGTTGTCATCCTTATCTATGAATGAGGTGTTATCATTATTCATTGATGAGTTGTTAGCAAGATCTGGATATAGATTTGGTCAATTGATATCATGAGATGAATACATGTGTTGAATATGGATTAAAGCCTTTTCTGCCAAGTTCTTGTCTTTTGTTATATTGCTTGTTCTATTTCTTAACATAATATCATAGTCCCTTTAATCTTAAGGGTCTGGTATCTCCTCATAGTAGTGATCTATGACAGGTATAACTATAGTAGAGAAATGTTGATGCTATGAAGTTGCTCCATGGTAGTGGTCGATTAGAGGTTCAATACAAATAACAAATCAAATATCCAACATTAAAAAGGTTGTATAAATCCTTGAATTATTTCAAATGAATGTGGATCTATTGTTTCAATCTCTAGACTTATATTTTTTTTCAAATTTTAGTTTTGCATCATAAGCAAAGCATACATTTTTTTCAAATTTTAGTTTTGCATCATAAGAAAAGTATATTTTTTTTTCAAATTTTAGTTTCACATCATAAGCAAAGTATTATGAGACCTGTCTTTTGACATTATGTATGAAGCTTTATATTGTCAATTTTAACACTTTGAAATTTCTCCAAATGAAAACAATAGTAACTCAACTTTTTTGAAATTTGTTTGTTTCTAATGCACATATAACTCATTTCATTTGAAATTAAATATTATACTTATTATTAAATATGTTTGAAATTTGATTATTGATTTAATGGTTAATTATTTTTTAAGGTGTAAAACACTCGAAGAGCAATATTTCTTTTTAGAATAATTTTTTAAGTGAAGTGTATACCTAGTTTATTCTCGTCAATTGAAGTACAACTATTTTTGTAACTTCTAGTCATAGAAGAGTTGGATAAATATATACCCCTTCATCTTGAAACTAAGATAGACATTCAAATTTGATCACCTAGTACCATTATATTATTTCAATTTGGTTCATGAACTAGGATAGATACTCAATCCTAAGGAAATGGTGACAATGATGCATCTTCCAATGATTGAGTCACTAATGATGAGGGGTATGTTGATATTATGGTAGCTGAGGGAGGTATTTACCTCCACGTGTAAACCTGACGAGAATAGAATACTCTGGGAAGTAAGAATAAACCCTAATGAGTTGGCTAATAACCCTAGAAGACTTGTCGGCTCAAGAAAATAAATTGTATTAGGTTATTAGCCTCCAAGAGAAGAAGTCGGCTAGAAGAAATAACAATATACTGAATAGACAGATACCCAGAATGAGAAGTCGGCCCAGGCAGTTAGCTAGAATTACTATAAATATAGTAGGCCAATCTTCATTCTAGCAGGCAGTCTCAAAATTGCAGAGCAACACTTGGCACACTGCAGTGCCTAGTTTTGTGCGCATGTTTGAGGAGAGCTACCGGTGCAACTGCTGCAGCTAGCAGTTACGTTTTGGCTTGGAATATCTCTTGGCTAGGGTTTGGACTATCTAATCAGCTCTTGTTGGTGTGCTACCCTTTGTTTGGCTATCTAGCCTAGGGTTTCCTTCCGGAGTGATTCTCTATCAAGGTTAAGGTGCTCGGAGGGTGGCTTTGGCCTATGGTTGGGTGACAATAGAGATATTGTCAATGGTAAAATGAGCAAATCCATTATATTCTAACAGGTTATGGGACCACACCTCCTTCATTCAGTCTAATCGCTGGAAGCAAACATAGCCGTAAGAATATTGATCTCATTGAAGAACTACCGCTAGGGTTTCTAGCAAGAGCAGTCACCATAGCATTACCGCTAGGGTTACTAGCAGGTGCAGTTGCAGTTGCATAAACCCTAATCCTCTTGTTGAGGCACCTTAAGTGAAGGGATTGACCTAATTTCTGGACAGATCAGTGCACCCTAGCCTAACACATCTCCTGATACTCTCAGCAAGCCAAGATGTCAAGTTTGAGTTTCTAGTCAAATCTAGGGTTGACCAAGTCAAAGAAGCCATGACTTACTCTATGAAGTTAGAGAACAAGTTAGATGGAGCTTCTAACTTCAGAGCGTGGAAGACAAGGATCGACCTCATCCTTGCCAAGAATAAAGTGTTGAACATCGTGAAAGGAAAGATCCTGGAACCAATGTTTGAAGAAGGAAAAGAGAAGGAACCATAGAACATTGCAGTTATGGAGAAGTTCAAATACGGTGACATCAATGCTATGAGTATCATAGTGGAATCTATAAAATACCACTTGATACCCTACATCTACCATCTTGACTCATCGAAGAAGATGTACGATGCCCTAACAAATCTCTTCTCGGTCAAAAACATTGGACAAGTTATGAGTATGAAGAATGAGCTCCATGACATGAAGATGAATGATGAGGACAACAGAACATCATATTTTGTGAGAATATCTCATTTAAGAGATCAACTACAAGCTATTGAAGAGATCATCTCATAGAGGGAATTGGTAAACATAGTACTCAATGGTCTTCCCAAGATGTGGGATGCATTTGCCGCATGCATGAACACAAGAAAGGAGTTTCTGACATTTGAAGAACTTTGGACTTTCTGTGCTCAAGAAGAATCAAGGATCAGTGCAAAAGAGAAACCCCAAAAGAAGTACGATGATCAATCCTTCACAACAAGATTCAAGAACTTCAGGAACAAAAGGAAGTTTGGTTCAAAGAGGAAGACAATTCAAGAGAAAGATATTTCAGAAATACAATGCTTCAACTGTCGAAAGTATGGTGACTACAAGATTCATTGTCTTGAGCTAAAGAAAATGAAGGAGAAACATGAAGCATCAATTGCCAAAGAAAAGGAATCGACAAAGAAGATTAAGCAGGATGAAAGAGACTTCTTCTAAAGGTAACAATACTCTTATTTTTCTTGTACATATCTTGCTTGCATCGTCTCTGTACATATATTGTATATCTACATCTTGGAAGATAATGTGTTCCAAGAAGAACTATACCTATGGAAGAACAAGAAGATAAGGATTGATATCATTAGATAATACACATGAAATGATGAAATACGTCAAACAAATCATGTAGAAGCTATTGCAAGATAAGTCGAATCAATCATGAAGAGACTTAGAAGAAGCAAAGATAGAAAGAAGTCAACAATCAAGAGGAAATTAGAGAAAGACTTATGATGACAACAAGATGGAAGCATGGACTCTGTTAGATGGAGGGAGCCGATTATATGCACTCATACATGAAGCAAGGATTAGGAGGGAGCTAATCCTATGACCCATTAAAGATGATGAAGTATATATCCATGGTAGCAGCCATGAAAGATAGTATGTGTTCAGTTCAACCTCAGAAGAAGTCTTCTTCGAAGAGAAGCCTTAAAGTATCCCTGGTTGTCCATCCACATCTGTGATCCTATGATGAAAAAAATAAATGGAATCTTTAGGGCATGGAATCTATAAGAAACTCCATGGACCCAAGAACTAAAGAAACACATAAGGAAGAACATGAAGATTCCAAGAAAGAAAGAGAAGCCAGAACAACCAGTCATTGTATTAAGAATCACAAGATTACCAGCCTGATATGAACTCACTAAAAGCAATCAATTGAAATTTGTGGTGAAGAAATGTGTATATATGTAAGCATTGCAAGATCCAGAACTAGGGGTTCTCCCAGATGGAGGGAGAAGACTATGATGATTACTTGTTCCAGTAAATCAAACATGCCTCTACATGAGTCATTATATCATCCACAATATCCATGGGCTGGAGTTCTACATCAAATGAATGTAAAGAATGTTCTTCAGAGAAATTGAATAAAGAGCGTATGAAGAGAAACCTCAAGACTTTGAGGCATAGACCCTTGTATGCAGATGGAGGAAGATAACTTGGTAGAGAACCTCCAGTGCACAATAAAAGCATGGTGAAGATTCTCTATAACAGAGATATTATATTAGAATGATTACTCAGAAGATTAGGATGATGGATTGTCAATCCATGACAAAGATCTCATGATGACAAAAGAAGTGCCACATGGATATGTTCCAGTTTGACTCTTGCCATGATATTGTGAGCTAGCAAGAGGAATCCAACAATGATATACCTTATTGACCAGAGCTACATGAAGCCTTCAGAAGAAAACCAGTGTTCCAGACCGAAGTACATTTGAAATCAAGCATTACATTATCCGTGATGAAGTCCAGAAAGGAGAAAGTGGTTCTCCAATACATATCTCCACATATGAGCAGATAAGAAGACATTTTGGTAAAAGCTTCTGTTCAAAATGAAAGATTTTGTGTACTCAAGCCGGAGCTCGTGGAAATGACTTCCTTATTGAAAAAGGAAAATATGAATCCCAGGTTGGGAGGGAGCACTGATGTATTATTGATTGATGGACAGTCATTTTTCAGTTCGAAGAATTTTCCAGGATGACCAGATTATTTCCTGTTCGGAAAGTGGATTGAGATTTCTGACGGACAACGATTTCCCATTGTGGTTAACATGGGAAGTGGTCTAGATTGCTAATGTACCATAGACTGTTGGATCATTTTTTCATTGATGCCAATGGTTTGATTGATTGATTTCAAGTGATTGATTGATGTCAAAGGATTGATTGATTGATGATTGATGTAATATAATATGTATTTTCCTTGCTGAGAATGCATAGATGAAGATGGATCAATGAGTTTTCATTTATATGATGAAGATGGATCAATGAGTTGTCATTGATACATGATGAATATGGATCGATGTGGTTTCATTGATATATGATGCATTGTTGGAAAAATGTATAGATGATTCATTATTGTCTTATCATGATTGATAAGGTGCACAAATGGATGAACTCCAAAGTGGTCCCCTTATGGTGAAAGCCCTCATGGGAAGACGCTTTGCGGATTGAGTTGTCCTAGAAGAATGGTTGTAGGACCCATGCTCTCATTATTTTCTTATCATGATTGATAAGGTGCACAAATGGATGAACTCCAAAGTGATCCCCTTATGGTGAAATCCCTCACGGGAAGACGCTTTGCGGATTGATTTATCTTAGAAGAATGGTTGGAGGACCCATGCTTGTATGTGGAATAATGAGATGAAGGAAATTAAATTTGTCAAGGAAACTATCCTATATGTATAGTGCTTGTCATTCCATTTTTGATGGTATTTAGAACATCACATATCTCCTCACGGTTAGAGAGTTATGGCCATGAGAAGTTTGAGACCCCAGGTTTGGGTAATGGACCCAAGTTTGTTTGATGGGTAACAGTATGAGTTATGACATATTTTCAGACAATAATATTCTATATGGATAGTACATTTCATTCCATTTCTGGTGGTATGTGGAACGTCACATAACTCCTCACGGTTTGAGAGTTATGGCCTTACGAAGTTGGAGGACCCTCACATGTCATCTAGAAGCCCCAAAAGGTCAAAGTAGTCAAAGTGGTTTAAGGGTTTTTAAAAGGTAAATAATAAAGTGAAGTGATGAGTGTACTATAATTCAAAGTGAATAAAAAATAAATTGTTTAAATAATAAATTTAATGGATAAATTAGAGGTGGGTTAACCCTAAAATAAGGAAAGTGGGGCCAAGTGACCTAAAAGATGTTTTTAAGGAAGCTACTTGGAGAGTATAAATAAGAGGAAAGACTCTCTCATTTTAATAACACTTGATCATATTGAATATCTATATGTGTCTGAGGTAACCAAGGATATGTAAGCCGAAATTATGAGGAAAGGTAAAGAAAAGAAGGCCAAAATGCAAGGAAGGATAAATTCTTTTGATGGTGCTTTCTAAGGTATGTTATTTATAGGTCATCTCACCATTTTCGCTATAAATTTTTTTCTATAATGATCCAGACCATGAAATTGATATTCCATGAGAAAACATACCCAAGTATTTTTGTTAAAAAATTCAGCTTGTGGGTCGTTGTATTTTGGGAGTTACACTCCGTGGAAAATAGGGTTTGTGGCTAGTCCTGAAACTAGTAAAAAACAGGTGTTTCGGGTAAAAACGTCATAACTTCTTCATAACAGATCCAAATTCAGTGAGACCAAATTTTTTAGTTAGGGTAAATGCTGTATTATTTTTTGTAACAATTTCAAATCACTTCAATGAATATTTTGTGCGGGCCACGCTCTACAAGGTCTCTCTCTAGAATAAGCCAAAATTCAGCAAGGTATGCCATTTTTGCTATAACGCCTTTTATGAGAGGTTCCAAGTAGTGCCAACTGGAGGAATTGCATAAAACACACTGAATAAAATTGTGTATCAGTTTCAGATATTTATTCATTACAGGTACAAAGTTATGATTATTTCAAGTTGTGGTTGTTGACTAATCCAAAACTAGTCATGCTTGAGACAAGCAATTGATGAGTTGGCACATACATGAGGTGTATAGTTGATGATTTTGGTACATATTGATGAGTCATTGTTGATTATTATTTGACACATGATTGGTATGTACTTGGTACATGGTTGGATGCACTTTTTTATGGTACAGGTTGATTACAGGTTGTTTGACACAGGTTGGTGCATGGCTGATGCACTTGTTTATGTTGACATATTGATATCTGTTGAGGATTTTTGCCTCATCTCAGTTGGTGATGAGAATGTAAGCTGAGTATTGCATATAGTACTGGTGCTCTTGTAGAGTTGTACTCTATCCAGTTGTTGCT
The DNA here is from genome assembly GCA_009831015.1 of Picea engelmannii. NCBI lineage: Eukaryota > Viridiplantae > Streptophyta > Pinopsida > Pinales > Pinaceae > Picea > Picea engelmannii. The sequence goes on along the minus strand of ML809707.1, from coordinate 322,659 downwards.
AAAAAACCATCGGATTGAAGTCCATAATAAAAATAAAAATTGTACATACATCTTGTGTTCCTTGTGGAGATGATTTGTTGATGATATGTTGCCGATATATGTTGCTGATATGTATTCACATCTAATTGATTATAAATGACAACAATGAGTAATGAGAAAATGTTGAATGCTAACTAAGGAGTTTTTTTGTAAGAGGGAAGTTTTGGGAAAAAGATCCCCACACTCATTCACCCCCCCCTCTAACTGTGGTAGGTGTGTCCAACAATTGGTATCATAGTGGGCCTTCACTAAAAGAATTAACAATCTTGAAGGAGTTCCATAGACACACAAATGGATGATGAAGTTCCAATCCTAGATGAGGAAAATTATTCCACTTGGAGAATAGAGATGAGATTATATTTGAAGACAATGGGAGCATCTATTTGGAAGGAAACCATCGGTGGATATGTTCCGTTGAAGAACAAGTCAAAGTTTGCAGCTCAAAGGGAAGGAAAGAAGAATGATGCATTGGATCTCAAGAACATTCTTAGTGGACTCTCAAGCCCTATCAAAGAGAGCATGGGACAATGCACTTCCGCCAAGGATTTATGGCTAAAGCTAGAGGAGACATATCAAAGCAAGAAGGAGAAGGAATAAATTGAAGACCACTCCATCAAGATCATCAAAGGTAAAGAATCATCAAAAACTCTTGAATGTATTGTTTCTAAATGTGATTTTGAAAACATTTCA
>ML809707.1:306317-318205 GCA_009831015.1 Picea engelmannii | reverse complement strand
AAGTGGGTTAACCCTAAAATAAGGAAAGTGGGGCCAAGTGACCTAGAAGATGTTTTTAAGGAAGCTACTTGGAGAGTATAAATAAGAGGCAAGGTTCTCTCATTTTAATCACACTTGAGCATATTGAATATCTATATGTGTCTAAGGTAACCAAGGATATATAAGACGGAATTATGAGGAAAGGTGAAGAAAAGAAGGCCGAAATGCAAGGAAGGATAAATTCTTTTGATGGTGCATTCTAAGGTATGTTATTTACATGTCATCTCACCATTTTCGCTATAATTTGTTTTCTATAATGATTCAGACTGTGAAATTGCTACACAATTGAGAAAACATACCCAAGTATCTGTGGTAAAAAATTCAGCTTGTGGGTCTTTGTATTTTGGGAGTCACACTCTGTGGAAAATAGGGTTTGTGGCTAGTCCTGAAATTAGTCAAAAACAGGTGTTTCGGGTAAAAACATCATAAATTATTCATAAAAGATACAAATTCAGTGAGACCAAATGTGTTGGTTAGGTTATAGGCTGTAGTAGTTTTTTAAACATTTTTAGATCAATTAAATTAATATTTTGTGTGGGACACGCTCTAGAAGGTCGCTCTCTAGAATAAGACATAATTCAACAAGGTATGCCATTTTTTCTATAACGCTTTTTCTGAGAGGTTCCAAGTAGTGAAACCTGTAATAATTGCATAAAACACACTAAATAACATTGTATATCAATTTCATATCTTTATTCATTACAGGTACAAATTTATGATTATTTCAAGTTGGGGTTGTTGACTAATCCAAAACTAGTTATGGTTGAGACAAGCAGTTGATGAGTTGGCACATACATGAGGTGTATAGTTGATGATGTTGGTACATATTGATGATTCATTGTTGATGATTATTTTACACATGATTGGTATATACTTGGTACATGGTTGGATGCACTTGTTTATGGTATAGGTTGATTACAGGTTGTTTGACACAGGTTGGTGCATGGTTGATGCACTTGTTTATGTTGACAGATTGATATCTGTTGAGGATTGTTGCCTCATCTCAGTTGGTGCTGAGAATGTAAGCCAAGTTTTTCATATAGAGATGGTTCTCTTATAGAGTTGTACTCTATTTTGTTGTTGCTGAAAAACCCCTGGATTGAAGTCCATAATAAAAAGAAAAATTGTACATACATCTTGTGTTCTTTGTGTTCCTTGTGGAGATGATTTGTTGATGATATGTTGCTAATATGTATTCACATCTAACTAATTATAAATGATAGCAACGAGTAATGAGAAAATGTTGAATGTTAACTAAGGAGTTTTTGTGTAAGAGGGAAGTTTTGGGAAAAATATCCCCACACTCATTCACCCCCCCCTCTAAGTGTGGTAGGTGTGTCCAACATAGACAACGACTTCCCATTGTGGTTAACATGGGGAGTGGTCTAGGGAAGTCTCTCTTCTTGAAGGTTACTCAAGAAGACTGGCCTGCCTCGCTGGACAACGATGTCTCATTGTGGTTAACATGATAAATGGTCCGCTTTGGAGGTTGGTGTTGGGTATGTGTTATATTCTTTGCACGAGTAGTTTAAGGAATTAGGGAAACGTGTCATGTATTTAGGTGGTTTTTTCGGCACATGGTTTTTGCCGATGGTTTTCTCATTCCAGTTAAGGAATTAGGGTTTTGGACTAATCCAGGTCATTGGGTTAGGGTTTTGGATTCCGCTAGCTCCTATATGTATATTGTATTGTAAACAATGTAACACAACAAATGAATATAATATATGTTGGTTTTCCCGGTTTGGGTTTCCAGGGGAAAAATATCTGTGTAATGTTTGTATTTGCCATTGTATCTTTTTTGTTCTTTTTTGAATATCTGTTTAGAGTAGACATTGTACAAGGTTAGAATTTACATTTGGTATCAAATCTTTATTGGCTTTAGGGGGACACCTTTGTGGTCAAGGGTTTGGCTCAGGACTGTGAAAAGCCCTATTACAGTGGGAGATCTGCGGTATTGTTTTTCAGGTGAAAATAAATGGCAAGCAATTCAAAGATGGAGATAGAGAAGTTTAATGGGAAAAGCTTTGAGCTGTGGAAGCTCAAGATGGAATATCTTTTGGTGGAGTTAGATCAGTGGATCGCGGTAGATCCAGGTACTGCACCTACAGGAACTTCTGCAGATGATTGGAAAAAGATGGATCAGAAGGCAAAGAGCACAATCCGAATGTGTCTCTCTGATTCAGTATTACTGAATGTGTCAGAGGAAGCTACAACCAAGGATTTATGGGAAAAGTTGGGGAAGTTGTATCAGTCTAAGTCCCTGTAAATAAACTATTCCTGAGAAAGAAGCTGTATAACTTGAGGATGAGATATGGAGACTCAGTGGTAGAGCATTTGAACGCCTTCAATACTGTGGTAAATCAGTTAATATCTGTTGAGATTAAAATTTCAGATGAAGATAAATGTATTTTTTTGTTGTGTTCTTTACCAGACTCGTGGGATAGTCTGGTTGTGGCCATAGGTAGTAATACAACTTCTTTAAAGTTTGAAGAAGTGGTCTCATCCTTGTTGTCGGAGGAGATGAGACGAAAGAATATGGAAGGACATAACATTGACACATTATTTGCAAGAGGATGTTCCAAGGAAAGAAATAGATCTAATTTCTCAAGTGGGAGATCTAAGTCTAAGGGTAGATATAAATCTCATGGAAAGTTTGTAAGGGTATGTTGGAGGTGTGGAAAAGAAGGGTACTACAAGAAGTAGTGTAGATCCAAAGTTGAGAAAAAGAAGGGATTTGAAGAATCTTCTTCTACATAAGAAAATACCTCCAAGGAAGAAGGAGGGGATGTGTACTTGGCCTCTTCAAGCACACATGCAAATCATGAGGCATGGTTGATTGACTCTGGTGCATCCTTTCATATGACTCCCCACAGGGACTGGTTCTGCAAATATGAAAAGTATGATGGAGGTAATGTTTTCTTAGGTAATGATTTGACAACCATAATCATAGGAAGAGGAAGGGTCAAGTTGAGACTCATAGATGGAAGGATTATAACACTGCTTGGTGTTCTACACATCCTAGGTATGGCCAAAAATTTGATTTCTGTAAGCAAAATGGAAGATGCAGGGGTAAAAACAATTTTTGAAAAGGGAACTTGCAGGATGGTTCAAGGAGCAATGGTGTTGATGAAGGGAGTTCGGTTTGGAACTTTGTATAAGCTGCTAGGAAGCACTATTAGTGGTGGGTGTAATAGCTCCATTGTTCCTGATATTGGAGTTGAAGAAGAAAGAACTCCTACAATCTTTGGAGAAAAGGTTATGTTGTGGCATCAAAGACTGGGGCATATCAAAGAGAAGGGTCTTCGACTACTACACGGTAAAGGTATGGTTGAAGGTATGTCTAACGACTCTCTGGATTTTGATTTCTGTGAACATTGTCTATATGGGAAGCATAATCGGGTAAGATTCCCCTCTGGTGCAATGAGGGCAGAAGGAATTTTACAACTAGTTCACAGTGATGTTTTTGGACCTGTGTCGGTCCCATCATTGGGAAAATCTATGTACTATTCTGAGTGTTAAATACTCACAATGCAATTGAAGAAAAGTAGGAAGGTGTGCCACTCTATTTTTCCGACTTCATTTCACACAGTTCTTGTATCAGGCTTAAAATTTTCCTATGGAGATATAATAGGAGTTCACCGTCCTATTATAGAAAAGTATTAACCAAGGATGTGCACAGGATCATTTGTTAATTACCATAGAATTACTTGAAATAACTTTATGCTTTTCTAAAATTTTTTATAAACAGTAGAAACATGGCTTAAAACAAAATTTCCAACCTCGGAATGTGAAATTTGACACAAAATTTAACGATAGTATGTAAAAATTATTCATATTTCTTTGACATCATTTGTATAGATTTAACTTTAATGAAACGATATGCATAATATCACGACCCATGTTTTCCATTATACAAAGATTAAAAATATTTTTTCCATTATACAAAAATTAAAAAGTTGGTTACAACATAGAATTATAACTTTTCCAAATTAAAAGTTCATTTAACACATAGAGTTTCCAATATAATACTAAATACTTTTTCAAATTATGATATTCTAAAAATTGTATTTACCAAATAAAAGTTATTTTAAAACATTTGTTTTTTCAAACAATAATATTGCAAAAATATTGTATTTACCAAATAAAAGTTTTTTCAAAACATTGATATTGTATTTACCAAATAAAAGTTTTTTCAAAACATTACTTTGGGCTTAGTTTAAGTGACTATAACCATTGAAAATATATAACCACCATATTAAGCTAATTATTGGCTTAAGGAAAGGTTTTCACAAGCATTGTCTCATTGCATGCACTAAGCCAATAATTGATTTAGTGCAGGTGATTATAGATTGCTTTGAGAACATAATGCCAATGAAAGTTTTGTTTTCAATGAGATATTTTATATATTTTTATACTTTATTACATCCATTATTGTAACATAATGAATTTTTACTCAAATGAAAGAGAAAGGGATAGAAAGTGATAGAAAAGAAAAGTAAATTGAAGCTCAAGAAAATTAAGGCATAGTCAAACTTAGACATAGAGGAATATAGATGTTTTGTTGCAATTGTTGCTTTACCCTGTTAGAATATAATGGATTTGCTTGTTTTACCATTGACAATATCTCTATTGTCACCCAACCATAGGCCAAAGCCACCCTACGAGCACCTTAACCTTGACAGAGAATCACTCTGGAAGGAAACCCTAGGCTAGATAGCCAAACAAAGGGTAGCGCACCAACAAGAGCTGATCAGATAGTCCAAACCCTAGCCAAGAGATATTCCAAGCCAAAACATAACTGCTAGTTGCAGCAACTGCATCGATATATCTCCTCAAACCTGCGCACAAAACTAGGCACTACAGTGCGCATAAGTGCGGCTCTGCAATTCTGAGACCGCCTGCCAGAATGAAGACTGGCCTCCTGTATTTATAGTAATTTTGGCTAACTGCCTGGGCCGACTTCCCATTCTGGGTATCTGTCTGTTCAGTATATTATTATAACTTCTGGTTGAATTCTTCTCTTGGAGGCTAATAACCTAATACAAATTATCTTCTTGATTCGACAAGTCTTCTAGGGTTATTAGCCAACTCATTAGGGTTTCTTCTTGCTTCCCGGAGTATTATATTCTCGTTAGGTTTACACATGGAGGTAAATACCTCCCACAAATACCATAATATCAACACTCCCTCCTAGCTAGGGAGGTATTACAGGTAATGGTCTTGAGCACAAAACATACCATTCACCCAGTAGCATCAACATAGTCATCTAGACTATCTCATGACTAGATCATGAGCATCATCATCACCATCAGTGTCATCAACTGCATCATCTCTCAAAACTATACTCCATCTGAGTAATCAGACATGATGCTGGATAAGTTACTCACACCACAGAGTGATACAAGAGCCATTCTTCTAATCTGGACATATGTCCTAGAAGAGTAGATGTTCTGAACCATTTTCCATCTGGGAAATCTCTGTCCTTTAATCATTCATTTGGTTGATAATCATTTACCAAACTGATGATAGTCTTCAAGATAATCAGAACAAAATAGAACACAATTGTTTCTATCCATAGTAGTACATAACTACAATCCAGTGGTACACTACCACACCAAGTAGCAAACAAGTACTTGATCAGTAATGTATAGTCACGAGCAATGGAACACATCCACCACAATAGTATACATCTACTGTCATACAGTCTTCATAACAATCATCTGATATCAACCTGCACATAAACAATGTTATGATATAAACTGAATCAGTTGGGCCAATATTTCACTCACATCTGTGAGATCTGAAATAATATCTGCCCTCAGAGTAGAACATCAATGATGGGCTATCTGCCTTATTCTTCTCAAACAAGGAAGAATGATTGTTCTGATTTATGAACCTGGACCATTCCTCACCCCGGGCCATTCCTTCGACACTAAACAAAGTGTAACCTGGAGAGAATGAATCTTCCCTAAGAAATTCCTATCCCTGATTGCTAAGCTTGGGCCATTCCTCCGGCACTAAAAAAAGTGAAACCTGGAGAGAATGAATACACTCTAAGGAATGACTGTCCGAACCATTTCCTCTGTTAACCACAAGAGGAAAAGACTGTCATGTACCAACTGTAAATTCTAAACTTGTACAATGTCTACTATAAACAGATATTCAAAAAAGAACATAAAAGATACAATGGAAAATACAAACATTACATAGAGATTTTTCCCCTGGAAACCCAAACCGGGAAAACCGACATATATTATATTCATTCATTATGTTACATTGTTTACAATACAATATACATATAGGATCCAGCGGTATCCAAAACCCTAACCCAATGACTTGGATTAGTTCAAAACCCTAATTCCTTAACCGGAAATAGAAAACCATCGGCAAAAACCATGTGTCGAAAAAACCACCTAAATACATGACATGTTTCCCAAGGTAGGTGTCACGTTTCTCGAGGCATATTTTTTTTTCCGTTCCTAAGTTGTGAGTCTGCGAATGAAATATAAGTTAAGTGTTGGTGGCGGGTTCATGAAAAGTATGAACATAGACCATGAGCCCACAATACTGCCGCCCATAAATATGTGAATACAGCCAGGTGTCTAGGACATCATTAGGACGAAAGATGTCCATTACTAATAGGACGATGATCTTAGTGAGGTTCCACCTTGGCAAACTAGGCTAGTGCCATGTCAAGACCTGGGTGTTTCCATATTAGTTGGCACGAACAACGAAATGTCATGTGGATTCCACATGTCAGTAAGAGAGATGTTGTCTATGTGAACCCAAGAACTTTGGGAGGTCATAGCTTTCGTTCCATAACTCAGTTCTGAGTGAAATTACCGACCTTGGAAATCTCTTGGTGAGTAAAAGAAGATTGGTCCTATGATAGAGAAGATTTAAGGTTGTGAAGAGAAGTGAAAATTTAACACCCCATCCCCTAAAAAGGTACTTAGGGGGTTGGGTATGTTACAAAGTGGTATCAGAGCAGGCTACAACACTAGGCCTCGATGGGATAGAGAACAATCCTAGGACTACTATATTAAGATTTAGGTGAGCATGTTGAAAGGTGTTTCTACCTTTAAAGGATTGTTTATTATTTGCATTAACTTCCTCATGAGAAGGAATGAAGAGTAAAATTGTAAGTTGAAAACCCTGGATGAATTTCAGTAAGGGGAAATTATATTGTCCCTTTGTCAAAATGATGACTACTCTTACAAGAGTAAGAATATGCTAATAGGAATTATTGGTAAAACCTGAATGTAAATGGAAGTGGTGGCAGAAATTTTGTTATGAAGCTGCCTGAGTCCAGGCAAGGGGCATGAGATGGATTGTTTGGTTAAGTATAATAATTTCTATTTGCTAGGGCAGGCAAAGTAACTTGTAATTAAGATGGTTGATTATATAAGGGTTAAGACCCTTATAGAAAATTCCTTGTGCTTAAGGGAATTTGGTATGGATTGATAGAATTCGTAGCAGTAATAATCATTGATTTAGTAAAAGATTAAACCTTGTACATATGTATAATTCCTCGTGATCAGAGGATCGATGGAGAATGTGTAAGGTCAATTTATTTAACCTATGGTGAATGAAAATCATTGTTGGAGAATAACCCAATTGAGCAATTAAAAAGGAGTCCTTTGGAATGTTGCTAGATGTCCTGGAAGAGGTAACGAGGTATGGACACATGAGCAAGTTTATGATGCTCATGATTGTAATAAGAAAATATATATACCCAATAATGTAAGGACATGTTTGTGCATGCGAATACAAATGGAAGGCAATTGGAATACATTTGCATTGTAGGCATGGGTAAAATGCTTGGTGTGCGAGGAATGCCGGAATGCACATGGCAAAGATTGAGCATGCATATAACATGCATATAGGATTATTATAGTCTGTTATTGAATGTAAAATATGGTGATGTCATGGATCATATGGTTAATGATGATCTAAGTATAGCAACATCAGTAAGACGTTGATGACATTGATTTCATATTACCTTATGAGAATAAGGTAGAATGGTTAATGAAATTGTTGATTCTATATGTAGTAAAGGAAGTGTTGGGACATTTCTAGATGACCAATAGGTCATAATGACATCTAGAGGCAGATGGTAGCCATTGGAATATGGCTTGGTGTGCTCAAGTTGTAGCGAGAGAGAATCTAGAAAAAGGATTCCCTTGATAAAAATGTATGTTGACCAAGAATGGTTTGAGGCATGAAGAGAAGCTTGATTAGTTGTCTTGTCACCCGGAGCATTATGGAAATTTCCCATATTGTATTTCTGTGTAGTTGCATACTTTTATAGAAGCTTGGGAAAGAGTGTTGTCTTGATGGTTGTTGTAATATGGAAAGGGAAACATAGTTATGAATATGTCTGCGAGACTTGACATGTGAATATCATGTGGATGACTATATCTACTCTTTAAAGAAGATTGATATTAATATCATATAAATGTGAAAGAACAACATAAAACTATGCTAGTAATGCACATGCATAATAAATACATAGATATAATTATATGCTTGAAAGCATGACATGATTGCCTAAGTAAGAGGGCAGTAAGGCAAGGAGTATGTTTTCCTAGACTGAATAATTCCATGGATGCATGGTTGAACCTATGTTGGAGGGGTTTGATTTGTATTGATCAAATAATAGCTTGAGGGGGATGCGTTCCTTCCCCCAGGAACCTATGTTAAATTTGGCAGCATCGACAGTCATTCTCCAATGAGAGGCCATATGGGCCACCCTGAGGCTAGCCAGGAAGATTTGGAGAATCAACCAGTCTTGTGAGGTATTGACAAAATCCAGGGGGAACGGACAACTTCTGTGAGTCAAACCAAAAGTTAGGATGGACGAGATGCTATGTAAGTCTAATGCAAAATTCAGGATGTACAACCTCTATGAGCATAGACAATCTAGTGCAAAAGTAAGGGGGAACGTACAACCTTTATGAGCATAGACAGACTAGTGCAAAAGTCAGGGGGAACGTACAACCTCTGTGAGCCTAGTCAAGCCTTGTGAGCCATGAGAAAAAGTCAAGGCATCTAACAAAATTTAGGTTGAATATAAAATTCCTATGGGCTAGAAACAAACGATATTCCTAATATTGCAATTGATATAAATGTATTGATCTAGTGTGTTGGCACGTGTAACATTATCCACCATGAAGAGATATTCGTATTTCCTTGTAAAGAGTCGAGTTGTAACTAAAGTCTCAGGTCTAGTTCTATTTTAGAACTAAAGTGTAATGTTGAGTTGTAACTAAAGTCTTAAGTCTAGTTCTATTTTAGAACTAAAGTGTAATGTTGAGTTGCAACTGAAGTCTTAAGTCTAGTTCTATTTTAGAACTAAAGTGTAATGTTGAGTTGCAACTGAAGTCTTAAGTCTAGTTCTATTTTAGAACTGAAGTATAATGTTGAGTTGTAACTGAAGTCTCAAGTCTACTTATATTTTAGAACTAAAGTTTAATTCTGATTTGTAATTGAAGTCTTAAGTCTAGTTCTATTTTAGAAGTAAAGTGTAATGTTGATTTGCAACTGAAGTCTTAAGTCCAGTTCTATTTTAGAACTAAAGTGTAATGCTGAGTTGTAACTGAAGTCTTAAGTCTAGTTCTATTTTAGAACTAAAGTGTAATGCTGAGTTGTAACTGAAGTCTCAAGTCTAGTTCTATTTTCGAACTAAAAGTGTAATGTTGAGTTGTAACTGAATTCTCAAGTCTAGTTCTATTTTCAAACTAAAAGTGTAATGTTGAGTTGTAACTGAATTCTCAAGTCTAGTTCTATTTTCAAACTAGAGTATACCAGTCTCAAGTCTAGTTCTAAGTTCGAACTAAAGTATGAAATTGAGTTATGATTAAAGCATGCAAACAAGTTACTATTTCAAGCCTCTCCTCTTCACCTCTTCAGCCTATATAAGCAAAGGTCAAACCCTCTCTTCAAAACAGATTGATATGCATGTTAAGGGTGAAGAAATAGAGGAGCATATCACTGATGAAGAGGCAACATACCAAAGAAGCATATCAGTGCTGCATACCAACAATAGAGGTTGCATATCAGAGGCATATATTAGCAACATATCAGTGTTGTATATCAACAATAGAAGCAACATATCATAGGTGTATTTCAACAAGGTATCTTAGGTCTTTGTCAGGTCAGAGTCATATTGGAAAGCTCTTTAATAGTAGAACATTCATGGTGGATATTTGTAATTGATATTACATTATTTGATCAGGGGATCAAATTTTGCTCAAAAATTCAAAGTGCTCGGTATCACTTCAAACTGGACAAGTGCGTAGGCCTCATCATTGTGAAACCAACGCAACTCGTTTCGTCTCAAATAGACATCGGGAGCGAGAGATATGGCGATCTGTTCGTCAAGTCAAACAAGCCAAAATTTTGATGTTGACTGTATAGTCCGTACAGTCTGACGTGGCACATCCATACAGACCGTACGATGATGTGTTAGGTGATGACGTGGAAAGAAATTGTTGGTTGGAAGCTGTCGAATCAGGAATTGACATGTGTCCTTTGGTGGAAAATGGTATGAGGACATGTGGCCCAATCTGTGGGCGCCATGTGTCACTCATTGTTTGGTTTATGGTTGTATGTAAAATTATGGGAGTCCACATGGTTCGACCCCCGGACCTCCCCCACTATGAAAGCCTTCACAAACCTCCACTGACCAATGTGCCGCCGCATGGTTCTTGTTATCTATGTGGTGTCAAACATATTTATGTTAGTTTAATGTTTAAAACGGAGGGGGGTCAGGCCGAGGCCTAGCCCTGACCCGAGGTTTTATTACACAACATATGACCCATTGTAATATTACCCGCGTGCATTGGTAATACATTTGCCCAAATTCTATACCATGTAATCCACGTTTTAAACTATACCATTGTGTATAACGCTCGGGGGGTTATTATATATAGCCCGTGGTTTTCCATATGAATGTAGCGCGGGGAAGTTATACCCGTTGTAACGAATTAACTACTTTTGCCATTCGCGCGGTCACATGACTCGCCATATGCCCAGGTGCCTAGGCGGTTAGGGGCTGGCGCGCCCTTAACCGTCGTACGGTTTGCACCGTTGGCGCAGTTGCACCCGGTGCTGGGTTTTCACGCTTTAAATTGCGTGTGAGCCAGGTTCAATGAAGAAGGGTGCAATTTGTAGATGCAGAGACAACAAGCTTGGAGAGGGAGACTTCCAAGAGGCCTAACTTCTTCATTTTTCGACTGATTGAGGTGTCGAAAGAGCGCAGACAAGGGTTTTGGAACGCTCTGAAGCCATTGGAGCAGTCGGTTTGTCAGTTTGAGCATTGTAAGACATGTTTTTGAGCACTTTTGAGCAATTAATAATAATGATCCATTGGAAGCTGGACCAGGAGATGTAGCCCATGAGAGGGGTGAACTCCTTTATCAATTGCTGTGTTTATGTGCTTATGTTCATTGATTATGCTACTGTCTATGTGTAATTTTCATAAGTAATACTTTAATCTATGTGTTGCAAACTGATCCTTTTTCTTTAAACACATAATATTTACATTGCAAATAATTTCAAGTATTTCAAGTCTTCTTCATTTTTAGATCAAGTTGGTATCAGAGCACTGGTTTTGAAGACTTGATTATTTGTAAGTTTTGTTTCTGATGCGCACAAGGTTGAAACTCACAAGAGGAGAAGATCAACTTGTGGAGCCAAGTTCTCATCTGACAAGGAGGAAGCATATTCATTCACCGCAAGTTTCAGAGAGACATTCACCAAGCATGGCTCATGCAGAAAGTCATGAACGTGTTCCTGCCGAAGAAGAAGATCTCAGAAAGGTTGTCATGGAGATGAGAGAGATGATG